>JAVJIF010033414.1:0-279605 GCA_038442645.1 Agave tequilana
ACCCCGATCTCCGCTGACTATGGGGTCGATCTTGGTTTGTCGTCTTGGATCTCTCCTGCGTTGATCTTGGTTTTGTTTGCTTGGATCTCTCCGACATTGATCTTGATTTTGTCAGCTTTTTCTTCTTCTATTTTTGAGCTAACAAACACAAAAAATAAGAAAGAGTGAAAAAAAACCTCTTCCCCGGTTCTTCCCCTCTTCCCTTACCTTTTCCTCTCTTCCTCTCTCTTCCAATTTCCAACATGCCCTTTGAGTAGGATTTTTTGAATCTTCTTTGTTGATTTGAAAGATTGAGTTTCTTGGGATTTGTGTCAAAGGCGCCAAATTTACTGGCTTTAAAAGGTTTTCGATAATTTCTGCTTATTTTTGGATATTTTATCCTTCTCTTCGGTTGACTTATTGCAATGCTGATGCCTTCTGAGTTTTTGGCGCAATTTTCTAGAGGCCGTATGAGTCAGGTACATTTTTAGTTTTTTTTTTTCCAAAAAAAATAATTAAATACCTTTATTATGTATACAGTGGTAATTTTGGTTTTTGATGTTTTGACTTGTGTTTGTTTTGTTTAATTGAGAGAGGCATTCTTTTGGGATCTAACAAATTGATTCAAATACAAATGTTGCTTTAAACAAAAAATTAATATTATCAAACGTAAGTGTGTATCAATTGATATAATAGAGTTTTGTTAATTTTGCCAATTTTCACAAGGTGTTGCAGTTCTACTTGTTCCAGACAGTGACTGAATGACATTGAGAATCCTCCTGTTGCATTGAAACATACTATGGATATTTTTGCTTATTCTCGATAATTGATTTCTTAATAATTTATAGACGAGGTGGATAGCAGGTCTACTGTACTTATGCAAGTTGTTATTTGTATATTTCATTTGAATCTGATCAGCTTATTGTCGAAGTTTTTCAGGTGATTTAGAGCTAGATAAATTCCACTCATATAGTAATGGTGGCAGTCCATTTTTTTCTTGTTCTGTATCATGCTTAGTGTGATTGATTCTGTCACCATTTAAGCCTTTAATGCATTATGGAAGCATTATAAATTTAGAACTTCTATACGAAATGAAAGGAGAGTTGTCTAATTTATTAATTTTTTCCCCGGCATTGTTAAATATCTTATGCAGGATGATTATTGTGACTGACTAAATTTTGATATCTATTTTATTGGTCATTCTAATTGATTTTCTCACATTTTAATTAGTTAGGTCGGAACTTTGTAGAGCATACTCCAGCAGTCCGCTCAACATCAGCGGGAAGGCCTTCAATTTCGGCCCGTCCAACACCATTAGTTCCCCCCAGTAGAGCGTCATTGAGGACCCCATCTCCCATTCCTGCAATAGAGCCTCCCATGGATAGGCGGAGAGAGAAAGGTAATGGGATTAATTCTTTTCTTGCCGCAATCTGAAATGGAGCAATTTTCTGTTTCCGCTCTCTTGTAGGATAATTCTGTGTCAACTATGTTCTTAACATGTAAAAAATGGTTTCGTTTTGTCCTTTGCTACAGTAACATTTTTTTTTACTTATATATAGTAACTATTGGACTTCATACTTTTGGTGTTTTCAAAACCGTCACAATCATGGGCTCTTAACCAAAATGAGGTCATATAGAGCATAACTTATAAGCCCAAAGGGCTTTAAGGATTTGGCAACTTTATGTCCATTTATTCACCTAATGACAGCCCTACACTGGAGAATAATAAAATCCTGTCTTCTGGCAACTTCAGCTACAATGCCAGATGGTGGGTGCACAAACACAACTTTTTACACGACAACCTCATGCACTAGCCACTGAGTGACATGTTTCACTAAATTTTTGAGCACATGCTTCCCAATAATAAAATTATTTGAATGGATCTGTTAATTTGTATTAGTTCAGAAGTTTTGGTTGGAGCCAAATCCTATTTAGATTGGTCATTGGTCATATCTTTTATTTTTCCTTTTTGAGTTCACACAGGCAGACATATATCCATAACTACTTTAGTTAATTTTTTGAAGACATTGAAATCCAGATTAATCAATATATTTTATAGTTAATTATCTTTTCAACATTTATATCATAATTTGAATATGAATCCTATTCAGATAGTTCCGTAAAATTTCAATTCATTGACGGTTATGTAAAGCCGTATGAGTTCCTATTAATTAGAGTCAATGGATCATCATTTACACATATATTTAGTTGTGCCACCTATAATTGTAACACTAGAGATTAATCACTTCAGCAAGGAATGAGTCCTCAAAATTCATTGTCAAAATGGTTAGACACTTGTTTTTTCTTATTTGTGTAGTTCTTTTTAGAACTTTCATGGACCAAAGAAATACACCCATGCTTTACATGGTTATCATGTGTTTGTTTTCTAGTGGTAAAAGCAGTATATTTAAGTTTCCATGCTCAATGACTTATTCCTTTTTTAGTCTGTTGACATGTGTTAACAGATTCCCTGCAGATATAGGACATTTGAATTCAGAGATACAGGAAATCTGCGGGAGCTTCTGCACTTCGAGATGAGGTAAATTCCTGTCTTTAAGTAATCACAACTCGAGTCTTTAAGTAATCACAACTCGTTTCTTTTGTTTTGATCACTCTACTGAACCGTAGTAGAGAGTTTGCTTTTCTGTATAGTTTTTGGTGTGTTTCATGTTAAAAGCAAAAAGCTAAAAACATGAAATATTCACCAAGAGAATTGTAATGCATGTCTATGAAGATTCTTTTGTTTAATTAAACATGCAGTTGGATATGCTACAAGAAGAGAACGAAAATATTCTTGAGAAGGTAAACAGTTTTGTGAAGTGATTTTTATTTTGACCTCTTTTTCTTTAACCTTTTATTATAATATGATCTTGGTACTCAATTGGAATTTCATAATCCAGTTGCGGCTTGCTGAAGATAAATGTGATGAAGCAGAGGCCAGAGCAAGAGAACTTGAGAAACAGGTAGTTTTTAAATGTAGCTGTCTCTTTCATTATTTTTCTATGTCTACTTAGAGGCAGCAAACATGATCGATGGGACTTTAAAGGTTCAAGTCTTTTCTATAAGTCTCTTTTCTCCAAGCAAACAATGGTCTTCTTTTTCTCATAAAGGTAGAGTGATGTAAAATAATATAGATTGCAATCACCTTCAACTCAACAGAAGAGGAAGCTAGGGTTTGAGAAAGAAATAGAAAGGGAAATTAGGGTTTAAGAAGAAGAGATAAATTTGAGCTTCACCCTCTTGTATTACGAGTTTCACACCTCAAAACTCAAAATAATAATAACATGAATTTTAATTGGAAAAGTTTTAATTTCAATCATTCAGTAATCCAAAAGAGAAGTCTAGGAAGTCTATTTATAGGCCTTACAAAAGTTAAATTCTAGAAAATAACCGATGTGATACTAAACGCGCCCACATAAAAGAAAACACAACTAGACAAAAATGAACTACAAATCAAAATGCCTAAACCAAAAGAAGGCATCACGTGATGTCCTCATCATTTCCGCCGGGGTAGGAAAACTCGACCTGTCGAGTGTGGGCTAGAAAGCTGATGTCTGGCTGTGGTAATGCTCAAGCAGATCAGGGCCAAGTTGTCGGAGATCCTCCTCAGTAATTAAAGAATTTTTCGATCCTGGTCTTCCTCTACTTAATAAATAGCGTCGTGTTCCTCCATCTCTACTAGAGACAATCGATCAAGCAAATAGAATTTATATTTTCTGCTGCATGAGAAAATTTAGGAGGAAGTGGAGATAGTTGAGGGCTCTTAGAAGTAAGTTCGTGGGTAGGTTCATCCATGAGTGGATTAAAATGGGTATCAAGAGTATACCTCTACATGGAATCAAATCATCAACATTAAAAGTACAACTTTGTAAAAATTTGGTAGGTGGTCCACCACATAAACCGTTGAATTGGTCTTCTGGCAGATTTAAAAAGGTCTTGCGTTTCGCACATGTAATTTTTTCATTGTTCCCAGAGAAAATCATTCAGGACTCAGGCGGACCATCACATAGTCACCAACATTAAATGTTCTTAACCGACGATGAAAATTAGTAGCAGTTTTATAATTAGCATTAAGTTCCATTATTTCTCTTATTTTCTCATGTAATGAACGCGTGTGAGATGCGAATGCAGATGCAAAGCCTAATACCCTAGAGTGGTGTGGTGATGGCAGTAGTGGAGGAAGGGGTTGACGGTCAGAGCATGCAAGGTCAATAAGAGGAAAAGAGAGAGCAGTAGCAATTGGTCTAGGGGAGGTGGAGTCGGTAGCAGAGCCGTGGAAGGGAAAAAAGGGGCTCCTTCTTGAATGCTGTAGATGTCTACTTGGGCCGTCTAAACTTGGGCCTCAAGGGTAGTAACTTAATCTTCTTATTCTTATGTACAAATTGACACATGTTACTGTTAGATCGACCACAGATGATATCTTTGTTGGACAACCATGGTCTACCTAGAATAATCTGACCCACGTTCATGGTAACCACATCACACCAGATCTTGTCCTTTTAAAAATTTAAGTCGATCGGGACAAGCAGTGTTGCTTTACTTCTAGGGTCATGGAGTTAACCATGACACCTTGTACAGGTGGGGATGTGGTATTGTCTTTAATCCACAGTTTCAATCACCTTGGAAGATACTGCATTGATACTGCTTCCACTGTTCACAATCACCTTAGAGTCCTCGTCTTCAAGCTTGGTAAATGTGTGAAAGGTTGTAGTCTTCTCCAATCATTAAATTGTCGGGACTGCGTTGAGGTGCACCTAACTACTCCTAAATGGACTCTGTCGTTACCAGGAGTTAGGTCAGTCGATGTAAAAGTCTTAATGCAGCCACTGAACTCACGATCTTCAACATACGCATCCAAATTAACGTCTTGCTTGTGCATAGCCACTTCCAGACCATCTGCTTCTACATCTTCTGTGGGGACTTCCACCAAAAGTGTTTTGATTTGACTCGGCATTGAGTTGCAAAGTGTCCATACCCTGATATTTATAACACTGAGTACTCAGGTTGGCCTTCGCTGGTTCATTATTTGTTTTCCTCTCAAAAGTTGTTGGTGTTGTACTAGACGGACCTGTTGTTTGACACTTGAAGAACTGGATGCTGGTTTGTTTGCTTTGGACCGAAAAGGATGGGTTATAGCTAGGTTTGCTAGCGGTTGTGGTCTTAGGCTATCCCTAAAATTTGTTCGGTGAAAGAATGATTCTCTGGACTCATCTAGGTCAGTAACCAGCTGCTATGCCTTTTCTAAAGTCGTGACGTCTCTAGCTATGAGCTCTTGGCGGTAGTCGTCCCAAGGCCTGACTGAAACCTAGATAGGCTCTGTTCGGGAGGCTGAAACTTAGATGGCACCGCACCGATTCAAGTATTCATTAAACTTTGCAAGGTAATCAGTGGCTGACTTGTTTTCTTGAGTAAACCTATTACACTTGTCTAGTAACTGCTGGCTGAAGAAAGGTGGAAAATATTTCAACATAAGCTTTTCTTTCATGTCTTCTCAAGTCTCATCTGGGTCTTTCCTTCTATACCTCATCATCCTTTCTAGGTTCTCTCACTATTGTCTGGCTTGTTCAGCTAGTTTGATCATGACAAATCGAAAATTTCTAGACTCGGACATGTCATGCAACGAAAGTAGCGTGTCATAGCTAGTTGCTAATCTATGTAAGTCTGAGGGTCTAAACGTCCGTCAAAGAAGAAGCATCTACTTTTACACTTTTGATATACTGGGCTTTTTTGGGCCTCAATGTGAGTGGGTTGAGCTTGCCAACGCTGGGTGACCTATTGTTAGCTCTGAATTCATTATCCTCTACGTGATCTAAGTTCTCCTTTGGTTAGTTTCTAGCCTACCAAGTTGTGTGGCTAAATCCCTGTAATTGGCATCGGCCTGATATTTATATTCTTGCAGTCCTTGGTCCATTTGGTCTATCTTGGTAGGGAGCATGTTAAGTGTATCCTTAAGGGTAAGGTTCATTGGTGCAGAAGTTTCTCCTACTAAAAAAGTTTTTCCACTTTTGGTTGGCATGTAAATTGCTAATTAATCCTAAATGCAAACTACCCTAACATGAGATGTATGATAATGCAGGAGGAATCAGAGATCAAATTTAATGATAAATAATACTAACTGTTAAGCTTTATTGATTAACACGTGATTAAGAAAATATAATATTGAGATAGTGATTAACTATACGAGCCAACACAGTAAATCTTTAAATCAATTCAAGTGATCACCAATTCAAGTTAATTTAGTTGTACAATTATATTAATTTGAATTTCACTCAAGATCAGATTCACACAAACTCACTTTTGTGGGCGGCAGTCAATAATTTCATCTTGTGTTAATGTTATGAAACTATCTAGTTAAGCAAAAGAAATAACTGAATATGAAATTTAACGATTACTTGGTAGACGACGTAGTTCGAACCTAGATGTGAAGACTGTAGACGGGTAGTCCTGATCTCCACGAATCTACTGCTTTGAAAATGGCTCGATTCGGAGTTGAAACGAGCTCAAAATGGCCTCCTGAAGAACTGATTTGAACTGATCTGAACTGAACTCATGGTGAGTCAGGTTAGTCAACTCGCTAAGTCAACTCGGCTTAGTTTAATGGCTCCGAGTCGGCTCAGTTTGATCCACGGCTACGGGTCGGCTCAGTTTGAGCTGAAGGCTCTAGCTAGGCTTGGGGTCGGCTCGTCGAGCCGCCGACATCAGCATGGGAGTCGACTCTGGCGGATCGAATTCGAGTTGCAAATAGTCAAATCTCTTAGCGAGTTTGAGAACTTAATCCCAAAATCAATCTCAACCCAAAATTCAGCCTGATTCTGAGCTGCTAACAGTGAGGGCTGTGATGAAGGCGGTGATACGACAGTAGCGAAGACAAGGCGGCGGAGATTGTAGTGGTTGGATCTGAATCTGCAAGGAACCGGTCGACGACGACGTGATGAGCTTTGGTGACACAGTCGAGGGCAGTCGATGGCGGAAGAAGAGGTAGTCGACAGCGGTGTAGGTCTGGATTTGCTTCAAATCTCAGTCGTCGAGAACGACGGAATCTCTAGCTCCGCTGCAGGTGAAGATTGATGGAGAACACGATGTGGTGTCGGCGGTCGAAGACGAGGAGACCTGGCGGCGTCGTCAGATCTGACGGTGATGCAGAGGGAAGTGGTGGAGCTTGCAATGAAGATGAAGGGGGGAGGATTTTGCGGTGGAGGTTTCGGCGGCAGAAGTGGAGGACTAGGGCACAGGTGTTGGTGGTGACTTTGACGGAGGAGTGGTTGTGATGTGGCGACGTCGATGGTGGTTAGGGTTTTGTCTTAGTCGGGGAGGGGGAACGAGAGGAAGGAGAAGGTGTACAGGGAATTTTGGGATTTCATTTTTTTTACTTTTTTTTTTTTTTTTTTTTGGGATCTGTTTTGAGTTTTAAATCTCGATTTCTTTGAATAGATTTAGGATTTGATCTAGATCTAGAGTTTGGAAGATGTTAGAATTTTAGGAAAGGGGTAGAAGAACTTGAAGGGGATTGAAACCAAGAGCTCTAATACTAAATTGATGTAAAACAATATGGTTCACAATCACCTTCAACTCAACAGAAAAGGAAACTAGGGTTTTGAGAAAGAAATAGAAAGGAGAATTAGGGTTTAAGAAGAAGAGATAAATTTTGGCGTCACACCATTTGCACCACGAGTTTCACACTCTAAAACTCAAGATAATAATATCAAGAATTTTAACCAGAAAAATTTTAATTTCAATTATTCAATAATCCAAAAAATAGAAGTCTAGGGGGCCTATTAATAGGCCTTACAAAAGTTCAATTGTAGAAAACAACCGATATAGTACTAAATGCCCACATAAAAGAAAACACAACTCGACAAAAACAAACTACAAATCAAAATGACTAAATAAAAAAAAAGCAGCACATGATGTCCTCATCATGAGGCTTGACAAAGTTTCAGTCACTGAACATGTAGGGGCAGCTAAATTCTGTCACCAGCATCCGTGTTCATGAAGGCTAATTCTGCTATAATATGTTATTTCTTGCTATGCTCCATACAAAGTGCCAGTTATAATGTTGTCATATTTTAAGAATTAAATGTGGGAATGTTGAGCAAGTGCTACTGTAGCACGGTAGTAAAGCCTCTTTGCGGTGGGCAAGAGGTATGTGTTTGTAAATCATGTTTGTTCTCACCAAAAAAAAAAAAAAAAGAACAAAAAGAAAGAAGGGTGGGGGGGGGGTGGGGGTGGGGGTGGGGGGAGAGAGAGAGAGCCTGGATGTAATAATTGTCCACGGTACCTTTGTTCATTTTAGTTGTGATCTCCCATCACTGCCACATTTCTCCATTTTCTAGGTGGGGATATCTTCTGTTATTTACACTGTTATCTGGATTCAGCTGGTCGAGATGCATTAGATGATGTATTTATGGATGACCACTTTTAGTAATTCAGGTCATATAAGTGTGGAGCTTCTTTATTTTATTTATTTACTATTTTATTGGGGATCAGTAATACAGTCACATATGTACTTTATGCTTCCTTCCATGTGGAATAAAGCGAACAGGAGATTTGTATCTGTTCTGTAGTGGACCCTGTTCTCTTTAGTTATTACAGTGAAGAAGTATCCTCAAGTAGTCAAGTTTTTAATGTTTCTATATTGTGTGTCTGGGAATCTGGGATATATCATATGCTCATCAGTTATGTATATTTGGTATTCCAAGTTAAATTTACTTAAGTTCTTTTATCTTACATCACAGGTTGCTGCTCTTGGAGAAGGTGTATCTTTGGAAGCCCGGCTCCTTAGCAGGTAATCTTTGGGGTTATCCTAGATGCATAATGTTTAATGTGAAGTCAGATTATGATATTTAATGTGCTTCACTTGCAGGAAGGAAGCAGCCCTGCGGCAAAGAGAGGTAACCATGCAGTGTGGAGCTTTATGTAGTAGATTCCTATTCATCAACTTTTCAGTTAAATTAATGAGTGCCTGTGCTGGATTTGTCTAGATGCAAATAAAAACTTTAGAAGGTTGAATATGCAGTCGAAATGGTGCGTGCGTGCGTCTCTCTCTTTTCAGTGACAATAAAAATGTTTTGCAAAACAGGTTTATTTGTGACTTGTCATCCCATCCCATATCTTTTGGGCTTTTACATGCATGCACACTGATACATGGTTCAAAGTCACGATCTCGACCGCCGACTCGGGGGCACTGAGATGGATCGGTCGCGATGTCTCGTATCGGTCTTGGACGCGCAAAACGCTATTTAAAAAGCTCAAAAAATTCTGAAAAATTACGACAAATCTTAAAAAAATGCTTACATCATTATTCATGTATTACATGTCCAAAACATATTACTTAGCACACTAAATATAAAGTGAAAGTATAAATACACGCGTCGTCGGTAGAAACATATGAAAATACATGCACAATATAATAAATTTCATAAAATACATTCATAAATACATGCTAATGTAGTCATTTCCACATTGAATTACGATGAGACACAAAATCATTATCATAATCATTTCCGCGATAAATAGATAAATCGATGCTAGTACTCATAGATCTCTCAAGTTGTGGTCTGTAGTCATAGCCATATCTCACACCATACTATTAGCCTGTTGTCAAACTCAATTCCTGCATGTGACTTTCAAGACTATAAGTCCCTCCATCAGCACTATTGTTGCCCCATTATTGTCATCATCATCAACGCCATCATCGTCGTCACTATCACCATCTTCACCATTATCACTACTAGAACTAGATAAAATTCTCATATCTTCACCATCATCATTATCTGTTTCTCTTATGCCTTAACTTTTCTCACCACGACGAATACCTTCACTGAAGAGGAAACTTTGAAATGACTTTCCAACTTTTTTAACACTCTTCGATGAGAACATGCTTTTGATTGTTTTCTGTTTCAATGAGAACTTGTAAAAATCAATTTCTAAATTAAACAAATTAATTAAATTTCTTTATTAAATTTCTCTTTTAACCAAATTAACAAAATTTCCCTAAATTAATTAAACTTAACATTCACAAATTACTTAAATGTATTTAACATAATAATTAAGAGAGATATTTGTAGAGAGAGACCAGAGAGATTTAGAGAGAGAAATAGAGGGGAGAGACCGAGAGAGATGGAAAGATATAGAGAGGGAGAGAGATCGGGAGAGGAGAGACAGAGGAGAAAGAGGGAGATAGAGAAAAAGAGGGAGAGATCGGGAGGGAGGGAGAGGAGAGACAAAAATAGGAGAGAGAGGGAGAGAGACAGAAGGGAGAAAGATCAGAAGGGAGAGAGGGAGAGGTTACCTGAGAAGAACGACAGCGGCGAGATTTGGTGCGAAGAACGACAACGAACGATGAGGGTCACGACGGCGAGTGGCGCGTCTCACAGCGAGATATGGTGAGTTTGGTTATTTTTTTTCCATTTTCTGCCATTTAAAGGCAAGCTTCAAAGGCGAGCAGTGGGCACAGTGCTGAGTCGTGGCCGAATCGGCCGAGTCGTCCTGAGTCATCTCGTGACGGCCGATTTGGCCGAGTCGTCCCGAGTTGGCCCCGAATCAGACTGGTTCCGTCCAAAAGTATGGATCAAGTCTCGGACTCGTCTTGTCTCCATGCATCAAATGCCATCTTTTTTTACGCCTAATATAACATTTTTGTTTAACCACTTAATGCATGGGTAAATAGACACAAAATCACATGATCTTTCATTATTAGCCTAATTTGAATATGTATATCAAGATGAACGGTTCAAATCATCCATAGGGTGACTCACCGTGGAGTTCTCACGGAGTTTAGTTTGAGAACCATTCTCATAGGATTATTTTCCTATATATATATATATATATATATATATATATATATATATAGAGAGAGAGAGAGAGAGAGAGAGAGAGAGAGAGAGAGAGGGAGAGAGAGAGAGACTTGGGTACATGCGGAAGGATTCAAGCCCGAATCCTTCCCACTCGAACTCAATATCACAATATTTAAATATAAGATTCACTCCGTTGAAGTTGATCTACATTTTTTAAAGCAAGTAAAAATAAAAATCAAGTGTTTTGAATACTTTTTGCCCATCCATCAAATAGGCGCAAAATGGACAGGCTAAAATAACATTTTACTTAGATTTATGACTTTAGATATATAAATTTTTGACCTGACCATTTGATCATGATCTAAACATTTAAAAAAACCTCATCAATTTTTGTTAGGTTTCAAATATTATACACTATTAAATTAACCAACTCACTATTTTGGCCGTTCATTTTGCATCTATTTAATGGATGGGCAAAAACTATTCAAACACTTGATTTTTGATTTTTAGTTACTGTAAATAATGTAGATCAATTTCAACGGAGTGGATCTTGTATTTGGATGTCGTGGGATTGAGTTTGAGTGAGAAGGATTCGGGCTCGAATCCTTTCACATGTACCCCAAGTCCATCTCTCTCTCTCTCTCTTATATATATATATATATATATATATATATATATATATATAGAGAGAGAGAGAGAGAGAGAGAGAGAGAGAGAGACTTGTGTCATTCCGGAAGGATTCGAGGTTGAATCTTTCCCACTTAAATACAACCCTACCCTACGACATCTGAATGCAAGATCACTCCGTTGAAGTTGATCTACATTATTTCAAGTAACTAAAAATAAAAAATCATATATTTTGAATACTTTTTTTCCATCCATCAAGTAGGCGCAAAATGGAAGGCCTAAAATAGTAGTAGCCTTGGACTGGATTTTGAGACAAAGGGATCAGCCAATAGGTGGACAGTCGGTAACATGTATTGCTCAATTCTTTTGATGGAGGTTCTCAGATTTGAGTAGTACTCCACAGCAGGACCCATTTTACTGGAAAGGCTTGGATGAGGATGATTTGTTGTGCAAGCCTTCTGTGACGTACTTCTATTGATTTCTAAAAATCTGTATTTATTTGCTTATCCTAGAAGAAGATTGAAATTGAATACTAGTCATTCAGACTAGTGATGCATCATTTTGAGATCACACTAACATATACATATTTATGTTCCTTTTAGGCTGCTCTTAAGGCTGCGTCACAAACTAGGGATGGGAGAGATGAGGAAATGACAGCTCTTCGACAACAAGTGGAGGTAACATGCCTTTTCCCCCTCGCTTGCCTTAACTTTGTAATTGCTTGCATGTACTCGTTCTATAGGATCCTTGGCTAATCCTAGTTGGACAATTTACACTGTTCATTATAGTTATTATCTCATTTTTATTCGTGAAACAGTCTGCAAAAGAAGAGGTTCAAACTGCTGTAGATCAACTGAGAGAAGCTGAATCTGAAGCTAAGGCGCTTCGTTCTATGACACAGAGAATGATCTTAACACAAGAAGAGATGGTCTGCAACTTGAGCAGTATTTAACTGTTCAGAGATCTATAATGCTTATGCATCCATTCTAAATCTGATTGCAATATTGTTTAAATCGTAGGAGGAGGTTGTTCTCAAACGGTGTTGGCTTGCTCGTTACTGGGGTTTAGCTGTTTGTTATGGTAATATATTTCATTACAATGTGTTATGCTTAAATATGTTTGTTCTGACCATTGGCTTTATATATTTATAATATATATCAAATTGAGATTAATAGTGAATACTTGTGGGTAACTGCATTAAGTATACCATGTGAAGTTCTGTATATGTCACTACACGTATACAAGGTGGATTATTTTATTATCAGGAATATAGCTGATAAAAGTTCAGGAATCATTATCATTAATGGGAATCTAGTGAGAGAACCATTAAGCAGTATGGTGCTGGGAATGAAATAACTATGAAATATAACTTTATCATATGGTGTAACAAAACCAATTTAGTGGATATAATGCTTTCTTCTATGGGCAATTTGAGTTCCCTTTATGGTAGGTCCGCTTGGCATAAGAAAGAAAAAAAAGGAAATAAAATGACTGCTCTAAGGTGGGGCAGTAAAACGGCATAAGAAAGAAAAAAAGGAAATAAAATGACTATGCTCTAAGGTGGGGCAGTAAAACTGGGTTATGTCAAAAGCAAAATTTGGTTAGGGACATCGAACCTAAGCCACTGTAAGCATTTTTTAAGTACATAGTTTCCCTAACAATTATAAATTTATTTTTGTGGTGAAAGAAATACAACATACCTTAATTGCATCATGATCGTGGTGCCTGATGTGATAGGTTACAGGAAATAATTGCACTTGTGGCTTTACTTATCTTGTAAAAAGTTGCTAACCTATACCTGATGTAATTTTAAATAAATTTTCTGAGTAAAACCCTACCGCATTCTTAATTACTGTTACAACATGTTACACTGCCTAAAACCAAGGTAAAAAGAGAGTCACATACCTTGTTATGATTGCAATTACTGCCACGTCATTGTCACTGTATTACTATTATTTAAATTTAAATTGGTTTCCTATTTCATTGGAATTCTTGATCACATGCCTTTACCAGGTAGTTATGGTATCTTCAAACCTCTCCTACCTCTTAAGTTATGGTGTTTGATCATGAAAGAAGTGGCATTGCTGAGGCAGTAGGGAAACTCTTATACAAGGGTTTGTGACATCCCAATATTTTTTGCATGCTTGTGGTGGATGTTAGCATTCAGTTAGAGAAGAGGAAGTCTTTCAATTACAGAAGTGGATACTTGTGCCTTGATATATTCTACCATAGATATTCTACTAGTTAAGAGTCATGATTAGAATTATTGCTATAATTATTAAAAAGTTCAGTTGAATATTTGAGATAGTTTCGGGTTAACTTCGTTCAGGTTTTAAGTACCTGCTTCCTTTTTCCTTTTCTAGTAATTTCCCTCTCTTTCCCTTCTGATTGTTCTTTTAGTGTTTGATGCCTTTTCTTCGCGATTGGTGGTTGTAGGTGTCTATCCAGATATTGCTGTCTCAAAGCATGAGCACTGGTCATCATTAGCCCCTCTTCCTCTTGAAATTGTCATCTCCGCTGGACAAAAGGCTAAGGAAGAATCTTGGAAGAAGGGTAAATCATTACTGTTATGGTTCCTGCCATTGATTCGGTGTCACTTCATTGTGCATGAGTTTTGTTTGTTAGACTTACATGTGCTTACCTCTTTTTCTTGCTGAAAAATTACTGTCAAACAGGTGATGCTGACCTTGAGAGAAGAAATAAACTTGATCGGGATTTGACTGACATTACTGGAGAAGGCAACATAGAGAGCATGCTCTCAGTGGAGAAAGGCTTAAGAGAACTTGCTTCTTTGAAGGTTTCTTGCATATTCTAATCACATTTTTTGTTCTCATGAGTAATGTATTTATTTCCTTGGTAGATATTTGTCAATGAACTAAGTTCTTTAAAAGTTTATGCACTCCATGCCTCACACACGAATATTCGAGAGAAACCTAATTAGGGTTTCTATCTCTCAAAATTTTAATAATTCATTCATTCATTCCAAATAAAAGAACTACAATAGTTTATATAGAAAAGATGACACGTGCACTACTTGTGCCTCGTATAAAGAAAAAAGTAAAAGCATAATAAAAGAGAATAAAAAGTAATACGAGAAAATAAAAACTACTAAAATAAATATTTCTAAATGGTTTCATGTCCTCCATCTTGTCTGATATACTTGATTGATACTTGTCGCAGACTCCTCTAATGTATTATAAAATTTTCAACGTATTCTAGACATATCAGAGCCGTATCATTGATATAACCACGACTACAAAATTAAACAAAAAGAAATCTAATTTTGAAAAATCTAAGTCTGAACAAAAAGTTTGCAACGTTAGTACTTGTAGATGCATTGCATATATAACTTGTCTAGTTTCTCAATAAGGATCATTCATAAAGTTATTGATTTATATAACTCGAAAATATTCTAGAACATTTAAGATATTGTGTTTAATTGTGTACTATTAAATATTTCTGCTACAAATAATGAACATTAAGGCACACAGAGAAGTATAATTTAATTATTATTATATATTTATACATATACGATAGCATATTTTTATCCCATATCTATATTTCTGCATTATATATTACATGTGTGTGTGTGTCTGCGCGCGCTGCGCGTGCGCGTGTAAGGATATACAAAACACAAATATATACATATAATATTTACCGTATCCATGACATATCTGTGTCTGAGATTTAAAAAATTAGCCGTATCCCTGTGTCGATATCATGTCGTACATGTACACGGCATTTGTGTCCATGCTTCATAACTCCTCTGGGAATTACATGGCATCCCAACATTTAAAAATCTAAATCAGGGTCATGGTTTAAACTATTAATCTAGCAATTTATGATCAGAAAATTATGGCATAGACGCCTCTTTTCTCTTATTTGAGAAGGTATTTTATATAACACGACAATAAACTGTTCATAAAAGAACTTCCCAACCTGGGTTATCTTTAATAATTAAATTTCACCAGGCTAGAACATGCAATCCTTTCTTTCCAGTCTATAGCTATTGTCCTTGCAGTTATTAAAGCTTCATTTTGTTAATTTCTCTCCTGACACCAATTCTAGGTTGAGGATGCTGTTATGCTTGCAATGGCTAATCATCGACGCCCAAATTTCCTTCGGCAATCAATTTCAGGTTTGTTCCAAATTGCATCTTCTCACAGCAATTGTTTCTCTGTAACGGCAATTGTTACCCGTGGCTGTTGTACATGCAGACCTGTTGACCCCAAAATCTTAATTCTATTTTCTTTTAGAAAAATGAATCCATCATTTCTTAGGCTATGGTAAACATGCTTATGGTCTTTTGTTCATCTCAGACATTTTCATTATAAAAACTATAGAAATTAACTTACGACTGTCTTCTTAGTTGTTCTGAACACTTATAGCCTATTCATCATATTGAAAAGATGTGCCTTAAAATTTGTTTCGTAACATCGTTTTTTCCATAGAGAAGTGGTGTGCATGTCATTCCTTTTCCACTTTTCTCATATTACTATGAAAAAATCATTTTCATTGTCTTGTTAACTGGTAATTCAATCTTAAAACATACACACATATATTATTTATCAGCAATATTTAGTGAAGCTTTGGGATCTGCTTCGTTTTTTCTGAGATCAACTCTTACATTCATGTCCTATATATGCAAGCGTACTTTGAACCTGCTTTTCTATGACTACCATATTATGGAATGTAACGAGAGATGCTCCTAATCTATTGATGTTAATTGGCTTTATTTGTTTATCCCCTACTATTAACATCATTCTTTTGTTAATTTCTTCTGTTTGTTCAGATAATAAGTCTCCTGGTGATCCAAAATTCATGGAAGCATTTGGTAATAACTTAGTGCTCATTCTACCATAAACATTCCTCTATTTTTTAATTTATTTATTTTGCATGATGTGTGTGTGTTCTGCAAGATTTATAGAATTTAGATTGTTCCTTTTATTTTGGCTATTATTAGATGTCAATTCTTTTAACATTCCAATTTAAAAGTCTCTGATGCTATGTAAATAAGTTTCTAAAATTCCGACTTCTTGCAGAATTGAACAAAGAGCAATCTGAAGATGTATTTTTCAAGCAGGTGTGTTGTTAGCTTTAATAGGTTTCATTGTGTGCACCATAGCTTTATTTTTGAGAAATTACATGATTTAACCATTGCTATCTCTTCCTTTTTTCACTATTGCAATAATTGAAATAAGCATTTTACTTGTCGTAAGATCTCTTCCATTATTTTGATAGAAAAAAATAGAAAAGATACAAAAGTTCAATTGTTTAAGTATATGCATTAAAGAGAAGTATGAGGACTGAAATTATTAACTTGAACCCTCTTGGATCAAGTTGGTAGAGGAATCACTATTCTGGCATGACTTTATCTTTTCATACATTTCAGTACAAACTATTAATTGCTTATCCTAGTTTCTAAATGTTGCATTGCATTTATTGTTAAATCTGAATGTATCATCTTGTGATTACTGCATCATTTCAGATAATGCTCATATTGGTCATTTGTCTGAAATTCTTATTGATTATGTTTTTACTCTCTAGTTCTTAACGGTAATGGCATAGAACATATACTTCTTTGCAGGCCTGGCTTACATATTTCTGGAGAAGAGCCATAAATCATGGTGTGGAGGATGATATTGCTGAGGAGCGGCTACAATTTTGGCGTAGCCACATTGGCCAGTCACCAAATTCTCATGATGCTGTAGATGGTAAGATCTACACTCCCACTTTCCATGTTCCATATTTAACTCTTAAGTATTAAGTTAGCTTGATGTACATTGTCAGTCCATAACCATCAACTTAGGGCGTGTTTGTTTCGCCGCAAAACGCCGCAAAACGCAAGTCGTAAAACTTCTTTTCCATTTTCCGTTGTTTGTTTCGCTGAAAAACAAGTTGCAAAATGCAACTCTTCTTTTCCCACTTGCAGTTGCTACAGTTAAATTTGTGGTCATGTAAATCTCACTTTTACACTCATATTTTCCCACTTGCAGTTGTTACAGTTAATTTTGTGGTCATGTAACTCTCACTTGTAATATACTTACAGTTCAAAACAGTTACTTGATAATCAATATATTATTTAATATTATTAAATATTTAATATTTTAAATAATGTTTAATTTCTAATTTAATTATTTAATATTTTTAATCTTTAATTTTTTATTGTTTTTAATATTGTTTTGATATTTAATATTTTACTATTTTAATTTAATATTTTTATTTAATATTTTATTTAATACTTTATTATTATATTAATACTTATTCAATTTTTTATTATTTTATTTAGAGTTAATATTTTATTAATATAACAATATTATACTTTAATATAAAATTACTATATATTTAATTATTATTTTTAAATATAAAAAATTACTTTATTAATATCATAATATATTTTATTATTATATTAATATTTTATTATGCTAATATTGTTATAATAATTCAGTATAATAATACTATAATGATAATTTTTATTAAATTATAATTATATTTACTTTGTTAATTTTATATTTCTATAATATTACAACAATATTATAATAATTTATATTATAATAATTTTCAAGTATTTTTAATATTATAATATTATAACTATATTTTATTATTTTTGTAAGATTTTTTAATATTTATATTTTATTAGTATTCTTAAAATTTTATTAACGTTCTTTAGATTTTCTTAAAATTTTATATTACTTATTTAGTTAATATTTTAGTAATATTTTACTATTTATACTAATATTTTATTAATATTATTGTTATAAATAAAATATTAAGATTATTAATTTTTTTATCTTAAATTTATTAATACAATTTAATTTGCAATAGTAGATTTAATTTAATAGTATTTATAATATTTAAATCACTGCTACAGTTAATTTTGTGGTCAACTTTTCCACTTACACTTTCACTTTACCAACCAAACACCGTAAAACACAATATACTTTACCATTTACACTTTCACTTTATCAACCAAACACCGTAAAACACAATATACTTTTCCATTTACACTTCACTTTATCAACCAAACACCATAAACACAATATATTTTCTCTGCTATAGTTCACATTTTCCATTCTCATTTTACGACTTACGACTTGCAACGTTTTGCAACGAAACAAACATGCCCTTAATCTTTTGAGTAAAGTGGTTTTATGGCATTTCAACTGATACAATAAGCAAAGGGAAAGTTAGATTTTCTGTTACCAGCATATCCTTTTAGACTAATTTCATGGTTATTTAGAATTTTCTGACTCCCACAATACTTATTTAGTTGTTCTTTGACCAGTAACAGAAACATATTCAGGAGTTACATGTGAGATGCCGTGTTTGCTGTGTCATTATGAGTGCAAATGTGTCTTTGGTATGATTTGTGTGTGCTTGTATATGTAATAGGAGATACAAAGCATGCATTTCAACCACGTGGTAGTTGGAGTCGTAACACATTAGTTCGGTGGCTGGCCTTTCCAGCCATTCATTAATAATCATTTTAAAATACTAACTTGTTTCCAGCTGAGCATAGACAAGGCACTTCTCTCGTGGGAGGTTGTAGTTCAAATATCCCCATCCGTAGTGGAGGTGGAGAAGATTTTTGAACTAACATTTGCAGTCACGTTAAGGAGATATGTTATGCGATAGCTAGACTTCACGGTGTAGGGACACCGCTATGCTCAACTAGCAGTTCGTGGAGACTCATTCACGGTCTATGGCGATTCCATTTGGAGATATGGAGGTTACAAGCAGTTTGTAGAGGTTGGCTTGTTGTATTTCCTATGTGCGTATATGTGTTCTTTACTCTTTTTATGGGAGCTCCTTTCTGGCTTTTCCAACTGCGGTGAGGGTTTCTTCGCCCACTATAGTGGTTAGGATGTATATTAGGCTTTTCTCCCAGAAAAGAAAAGAGTTATGAACTTTATCTGAACTTCTCTAAATGAGGAAAAATAGGACCAAAAGGTCACTAAGACTTCATTTTGTTGATGTTTCGTGGTTTAGCATAATTCCCAGATGTAGTTGGAGCTTGTGCTCATTTTGAGGACAGCTAGTGCATTTTGATCCCCAAATGTTCCAACTTCCAACAACACATGAGAATCAATGCCATGCAACCGAAGACTACTTTTGGATTGTTTATAGATGAAGTTGCATGTTGTTCCAACACACGTGCACGCACAGTGGTGAAACAGACCAATGTACTAAACACACACACTACTATGCCTATTTATGACTTCCATGCTATAAAAATAACTGCTGCTACTATGGTTAGCGTTGTCTGTTTGAATGCATATTATATTTGCTTAAAAGTTGTCCCTGTTATTTGTTATGATTCCAGCTCCCATCAACTTGAACCATCCCAATCAACTCATTGCTGGGAAATGTAGCGCTTGGTTTATGCTTGTATTTGGCTCTCGAGTCGCCTCGACTTTATCAAACTTGCATGAGCTTTGTCCCACATCCACTATCTCAGGTTGCATGTATCTTCATATTGCCATGGTAAACTGCTACCTAAGGAATCTGGTATACCTGTCCATGATCATGCTTAGATGTGACGCGGGAGCGGAAGCGAACAACAGCGGCTAGTTCTCGTTCTAGCGCCAACGAATCCTGAAAGAATCTTTCAAGTAGGGATCGTACTCGAATTCACGAGCAATTTACTCGAATCCACGAGCAAAGGGTAGGAACTCGAATCCACGAGGAATTGGAGAGAGAAACTCAATTTTAATTGATCAAAAGTTGAATAGAAGTTGTATATTGAAAACAAAGATACAATACCTTATATAGGCAAATAAAAAAGAAATACTATTCTAATTAGGAAAGCTAATTAAATAAGAGAAAAATAAACCAATCGGAATTCAACTCGGATTGGAAAACTAAAAATAAATAAAGAAAAACGAGAAACAAATTGGAATCCAAATTGGACCCGAAAACAAACTCCTAAACAGAATCGAACTGTTGATACACACTGTCTTGGCTTTCTACATCAGTTCCTCCCTCTTCAAAGAACTTATCCTCAAGTTCCAATCAATAGAATCATGAACGATGTCATCTTTAGCAAACTCGGCTTGAGGGAAGTGTGATCCCAAAATCTTGATTCGCCTCGACGATCTTCATCGAACTCTATGTAGTGTTGCGTCATCGAATCTTTAATATAATCATCTCGGATCGGTTGATAATCAATTCCAATTGGTGGGTGCTCCTACATCATCCAACCACACATACAACATGCTCTCATACTTCATAGGTTCACCTCCATGAAGAAGATCTTCCAAAGTGCAATTAGGGATGGAACTTGGCATAACGTGCAGAACACGTTGCGCTCACGTGCTAATAGTATGTGATATGAACTTGAAGAATTTAAAGCTTTCATCTCTAGTACTCTCCTTTCGCATGAAAGGACCTTCAAAACCATGAAGAATAGATCCACCATGATGCTGAATCTCTCTCATGGGGGGTAATATTTCTAAAAGCTTGTCGTGTACTCCTTTGAACTATTCCAATGATGGTTCTATCTTCTCGAGAATTTTAGCGGTTGGAGAAACTTCTTCTAAAGCAATACTTTGCTTTATTTCTTTTGATTCCACAAAGAACTCGCCTCGATTGCATATAGATATAAATTTTGGCTTCTCTTCTTTGGACTAGGAATAGGTGGAGTAGGCTTCATAATCAAATTGTTGTAATCAAAGGATTTTGCTTGGCTGACAGTCGCTTGAGATTTCTGAACGAAAGTAACATCGGTTTGAATACCTCGACCACTCATCTGATTGTTGGTTGCAGGCATGTCAGTCGACGATGATTCTCTCTTGATTGACTGCTCTTTAATTGGTGGTTGCTGATATTGCTCCGCTGTCTCGTTCGACCGATAAGATCTCATAAAAGGTGGAGACCAAATCATGATCTCTTTTGCCTCCAGAGAAAGGTTATGGGCTTCATCAAGATAGAACAAGTTGTGTGGAAGCACATGTTTTTGAATTGAATACATGAGTCCTCTAGTGTACTTCGCTGCTAGTTATTCTTCAATCATAGATAATCCATAGCGAGAGGAAAGCCAATAGAACTCTTCGGTATCCGCGATAACGGTTCTACGTCCTTGGGAGCAACTACCAAATTGTTTGAACAATAATTGATGATAATTTGGAGGGAGAAATTTACCTTGTAAAAGTCATCTCATTTGCCTTCAAGTTCTTATGGGTGGTTTGCCTCGTTTCATACAAATATTTTGCAATTGATTTTACCATGCCGCTGCTCTTCCTTTAAGTTTGTAAGCCACAAACTCGACATAATTTTTCATGAGAATATACGCTATGTCAAACAGCTTATCAACTTCATCAATCCAAAGCAATGATGACTCAGTATCAAGATTCTCATCAAAAGACGGGATTCTAAACTCATCAGGGTTTGAGTATCCTCCTCCTTTGTCACGAGTAGAATTAGGAAACCTGCCTCTCCTATTAGGGTTCGAAAACTGCCTCTCCTATTAAAGTTAGGATTAACGAATCTCCTTCGCCTTCTATAGACCATCTCTACATCTTCATAATAATCTTCAAAATCATTGTATTGGTTAATGGGATTTCACAATTCCTTTTCGTAGAAAAATTTATTAAATTGAGAATGTTGTAGAGGATACCTGTGGTGGATGATGTGATGGTGGTCGATGTGATGGTGGTTGATAAGGTGGTGGTTGATCTGATTGACAATCATGTCGCTTCGGTATGTACCATCAGTTAGACTTCGATCATCAATCTTGAGGAACATCCTTTCGATCGCTTGGGCCATACGATTCAAGGTAGATTTGATGGTGTTGTTCATTCTTTCAGCAACGTTCCTGTGGAAAGGCCTTGCAATCCATTATCTCCTGCCATCGTCGAAATATGCCGAAGCTCTAATGCCACTTGATGCGGGAGCGAAAGCGAATGACGTCGGCTAGATCTTGTTCTAGCGCCGATGAACCCTGAAACGACGTCGGCTAGATTTCGAATGCACGAGCACAACACTCGAATCCACGAGCACAGCACTCAAATCCACGATAAAAGGGTAGCAACTCGAATCCACGAGCGCAATTGGAGAGAGAAACTCAATTTTAATTGATCAAAAGTTGAATAAAAGTTGTATACTAAAAACAAAGATACAATGTCCTTATATAGGCAAATAAAAAAGAAATACTACTATAACTAGGAAACCTAATTAAATAAGAGAAAAATAAAATCAATCGGAATTCAATTCGGACTGAAAAACTAAAAATAAATAAAGAAAAACGAAACAAATTGGAATTCAACTTGGACCCGAAAACAAACTCCTAAACAGATTTGAGCTGCCGATACGTGACTGCCTTGGCTTCTACATTAAGACGTCTGATACCTTTTCCACTTTTTCTCTTAATTGTTTGTCTACCATTATATTTATCTATACATTTGATGCTTAGATAATCCTATCATGAAAAAATTAGTAGTAGCAGTCTTTCTGTCCACTGGGTGCAACTCACATGCATCTAAGGACACCCCATCTCTACTACTACTGTGATGTGCAAAATTTTAAGACCTTGGTGTTTATTTCTATTTCAGTGGAACGAGGTATATTAGAATTGAGGAAGCTGGGAATCGAACAGCAACTGTGGGAAGCATCCCGCAGGGAAATTGAGCTCGCCTCTCCTACCAATCATGAATAAATACCATAAAGGCGAAGCCTTTGTTTATCTATCATCGCATCTGCTGATGACCCGAAGAGTAATCCATCTTTACATGGCTTCGTACTCCGATTCATCCATCCTAAAGCCACAGGCCTTTTTCTGGAGATGTGCCGCTGCCTCCTGTGCACAAAAGGTGTATTTTGATGTGAGCTGTGTGTAATCTTGACAATGGTTGGTCTCTTAAGTTTTATCAACCGTTATAGTGACAAGTTAGAAACTGGGTAGGGGAAAAAAAAAATACAAAGGGCATGGATTCCATCTCCCTGTCATGTAGTTTCTTGTTACAGTGAATTTTGTTTCTGTTAGGTCTCTGGTCTCTTGGTGTTTATTTTCAAAATTAAATTTGAATTGTACTCGTAATATTGAGATACACTCTTGTCGAAGTTGCTCTTTTCTGGAGTAGCTAGACCTGTTGTCAGCATAATTGCATATTTTTTTCCCAATGGGATAAAAAATATCATGTTTCTAGACGTGACGTTTATATAATTTCACATTCATTCAATAAATCCAAGCCATCTCAATTGCTTCATTCTTATTATTTCTTTTTGCTTCTTATTGCAGGAATTACCCTCGAGTTAATATTCCAGATACAAAAGGAACCCTGAAAGGGGCAAAAAAAAAAAAGTATCTGAAAAAAACTTAGTCCATACAGGCAAATAAGCAATTGACAACAATCGAAGAAACTTTTGTTGTATGGAATTCTTACATCCCACAGATTTGTATAACTCATCTCGACACGCAGTAAGCCTGCTGTTATCAACTCAACAACTTCATGTTTAATAGGTGGAGCATCAAAGATGAAAAGAATTAACCGTTATGCGCAATAATATTTCATGGTAAGTTCTGAAATACTATTAAGCTTCGTGCACAATACATAGTTACGCATTTCATTTCAATTTGCAGCGTGAAATCACGCGTTTCATCTGAATGCAACACCGCAAAGTATACAGGTAAGAAAAAGAGAGGTATTATCACTTGTGCTGCTGTGCATATCACTTTGAATAACTGAAGATCAATAAGAAAGCAGCAGAAATTTTTATCTGATACTGATTAACCCAGGACTATCCAATGCCTATGAGTTGCACTCATGTAGTCGATTCAAATAAACATAATCTTAACCTTCAAATACTTGTACAGCCAAAATTAGCCAGAGACCTGCTCCCTGTTGGATGATGTGTGACAAGCCTCCCTCGCACCACCCTGACATAGCCCTAGGAAATACGACACCCCTGCAACCCATGACCGAACACCTTGAGGAACAATTGAGAAGAATAAGGCACAATCTGTAGACATGGTACTTGTCTTAACCATTAGTTGAGTTCAAGTCAGCCTGGATGGTTCCATATGACTGAAAATCTCCCTTGGGATATGAGAGGCGGCATTCGAGACCAGATAACTGCAGGGGGTTTATAGCAACATTGTCAGTCTTGAGTATAACTGGAACTGCTACGTTCTAAGCTTCAAGGCACTACAGCGTCCATCGAGCAGGCTGCAGTGTCAAAACATCTGGAGTTTCAGCACACTTCCAGAGAAGGCAACGTCTCCACCATAGATTATACGCTATAAATTCTCTTGGATGGAGGCTCACATTAGATTGCCAGGGTGTAAAACTAGATAGGAGGTGTCTTCTCGCCTCAGCCATAGATCGACACAATCTATATGGAACTGCAAAAGGAAAAAAAAATGGTCGAGTGTGTTTAGTAGGTAAACAAATAACAAATAAACACATCAAGAGCTAGCAAATTGAATATTACCGCAATCAAACACCAAAATGTAAATTAATAGAAGCCTGGGAATAAAAAGAATAACATTCAATTTAGGTAGAAGCCCACTAGGTGCTTAAGTAACGCACTAAGGCTAGTGAGGCCTAAGCTAAGGGAAAGAGAACGGTCCAGATTTGTCAGATTTAAGATTTTAATTGATTTCATATTTTAGTAGATTTGGTCAAGATTTAAGATTTAATTGAGTTTGTTTGGGTAGTTTTGATTGAGATTTGATGTTACCAATAATTGTATGTGTAGTGCACGTGTTGTAGACTATATATAGCAATGTAGTAATCTTTGAAAAATTATTAAATGATTTGAATTAAATTTATGAAGTTGTTTGTTTTTGGTATTGATTTTGATCCCATGGATTGAATAATAGGCGGTGAAACTAAGATTCGGGTTGTGATTCGCGATCATATCTTTCTTTTCCTCTCTTGTTCTTTCCGATTTCATCAAAATCCCACCTTAAACCCTAAAATCCCCTTTGTCCCACGTCAATTTGGTATCGAGCCGAAATTCTTGTTTTCTTCGAAAAAAAAAAGAGATAAATAAGAAAAGAAAAAAGAGAAAAAATCAACAAAAAAGGGAAAATTGCATTGTTCCTCGTCTTCCTCCCTCAGCCGTCTTCGAACCCACAAATCTCCTTCCGGTAACCTTTTTCGCCTCAGTTTGGTATTCGACCTCCCCATCTTCTTCTCTGATGAGATCCCCAATCCTCGATGACGACGACTCCACCTCCCTCGAGAAGCCGCAGAACCCATCCGCCGCTACTTCGCCACCTTGCCTCGCCATGCCACCACGCCATCATCGACAACCCATCAACCTCCTAAAGCCCCGCTGTTGAGACTTATTCATCGATAGTAGTTTCCGATGTCAGATCTTCTCCCATCTTCTCCACGCCCCGCAACTGCCTCTAGACCCTTGTCGGGGCCTCCTCGCAGCCAGACGACCTCGCTATCGACATCCTTTATCTCCAGCAACACCACCGCCCTCCCTGGGCGCCGCTGACGCCAGCAAAGGCCTCCAATGACCTTCGCCAGACTCCTCCGACGACTCCTCTCCTCCGATCTCATCCACCATCGCAACGACAGCCCCACCACTTCAGGCTCGCCGTGATCTTCACGCCGTCTTCCTTTCTGCTCATCATCGGAGCATCACCATCGCTCTGATTAGTATCCAATATTGCATATTTTACATCATAACTCCCATGCATATTACAAATAAATATGTGATTTTTACTCCTCTTCTCTACATATTTGCAGGTACACACTTAATGGAGAGATATCCAAATAATCACTTAATTAACACTAATTAAGTGATTAATCAAGATAAAGATAAAGCCAAATTCAAATCCAGATCCAGAGAAATCCGCGCAACAAACGAAGATTCTAGATATACCACGTGGCTAACAACCTTGTAACTAATCTCCACCAGAAAGTTGTTAGCCAACGGCCACAAAAGTGCCGCGACTTGCGGCGGATCCACCGCAAAATCCGGGCCGTTGGATCTCAGATTTTGCGCTAGGCTCTCGAAGGTTCTCATCCATGCTATAAATACTCCATGAAGACCTGCGTACAAAAACTGATCAGAGAAGAGAGAGAGATTAGTGTAAAGCTTTGTATTTTTGTTAGTTTTTCTTTAGGATTTTTAGCTCTCTATGATCTTCTCTTCCCTAGAATTCAATGTAAAAGAGAGTGATTGTGAGGAGAGAGCTTGTGTAATCAAGGGTGACACTTGAAGCAACAAGGATTGATCCATCCTCCTTCCTCTACTTGAAGCTTGGTTCTAGTTCTATGTGCTTTCTTTAATTGCTTTCTTTATTGCTTTCTTTAATTCTTGCAATTTACTTCATGCTTTCTTGTATTTTTCTTATGGCTTGTTGTAGCTAAATTCTTCTCCATGTACTAGTTTACCACTAGTCTTGCCACTTCACTAACTCATGGGTGTTTGCTTAATTTCATCTTGCAAGTGTATGATCTTCTCTTCTCCGACGGTTAAACCACCGTCTACCAAGTGAGAAAGTAATTAGGTCAACACGTGAGACGAATCCAAGCCGATGGAGTGACAACATTAGGCACGCATTCGCTATCAAGGAGTCTAGTAAGTCTTGGCAAGCTAGCAAGGTAAGCTAGTCATGGATTGCTTTCTTTAAGTTTTCTTTCTTTTTCTTGTGAATACCACATCCACTTCTTGATTTCTTTTCCAACGACTTTTCCACCATGAACATATCCATCTTCTTTTAGTTTCTTTTGCATTTGCTTCACTAAGTTTATAAGCAAGAGAAGAATACTCGTTTAATCACTTCACTACCACACGTAAAGCTTCCATCGCGAGCTCTCCCTGAGAATCGACTCGGTATAGCCCTATGCTATAGCGGAGACAAGAAAGGGTACATCAAATACATTTCATTTACTACATAATAAGTACAACACCTTTTTAGTCTAATCAATTTTTGGCGCCGTTGCCGGGGAGAGCGACGTTATTTTTGGTTTAAAGTGAAGTACTAAACGATTCTTCTTCTCTGTTGCAGGTTACAGGAGAAGAAAACAGGAAACTATTCATTGCAGTAACATACAAGTGGACCTGGGACTCTGCTCAAGAAAGCAGAGCCCAGGATCCCTCCAAATTGCCGCGGATCCACGGCACTTTGCCGTGGGAACGCGGCAATAAGGAGTTCACTACTCACCAATTTTCTGCAGGGCCTCTGGTTCTGTAAAATACATCTGTTTCTATACTTTATTTCCTGTATTCTGCATCCTACTCCTGCTTAATTAAAAAACAGTAAAAGTTGGTTGAATTGTTAAAAATTGTTTAGACACTTGCATTTTAGGCACGTGTCTCTTCAATTCTTTACTTTTACTGTTGAAGAGTGCTGGAGGCAAGGTACGTGTTTGCATTGCATTTAGACTAGGACAAACTCCTTGCTTTATTTCATGCTTTGAGTGTATCCTAGCTATATTTCTTGTACACTTGCACAATTCAAATCTAAGGGCATACCGTAAATAAGATAAGGTGGGGGAGGTCATTACCCTTTCCTTAGCCCGAAAACCATTTTCCCAAGCACTCACTAACCCAAGCCCTAATTTAAAATCAAGTAGACGTTGGCCCTAGGGACATCTCGGACTCACTTAGGAGATTATCCTAAGGGGGAAAAGTGTTGGAATTTAACTCTTGCAAAATCGGTGTCTAGGAAAGGGGTTGAGGGCCGAAAGCCCGAAGGTTGCTGGTTACTTAATTAAGGAACGTCTCCGGACGGAAAACCTCCCACCAACCTTACCCTTCCCTGGCTGATTAGCTTGTGGTTAGAGTCTACACTAAACCTCCCGTGGACAGTCTATCAGTTAGGAGTCGTCTAGGTCTAAGTCTACCCTAACTTAGGTTAGAAATTTTTTTTTTCTTTTGTTCGTTTGTTTGTTTGTTTGTTTTTGTTTGTGATTGTGTGATATGGCTTATAATTACAATTCTTTCCATCCATATGTCACACACATTCCATATTCGGATAATTCCAACCGGTGTTTTACAATATGCACCAACCACATACACCGGGTTGGCCTTATCCGAATCAATATGACCCATACCCCCCATCTAACAATTATAATGTCCAAAATAATTTCAACTCTTCATCGAGTTATTGGGGATTCCAGTCCCCGAGTTTAATTATCAACCTCCTTGTCCACCATTTCCACCAAGTCCACAATATTCACAATATTCATTTCCCGAGTCCACTTCATATACTCCTTTTTCTGAACCATTTGAAGAAAAATCTGAGTTACTAAGGAGTTTAGAAGCCAATTTACAGAGAGCTGAGCAGACACTTCCAGAACCATTTTCCTCTCCAATTCCACAATATTTTCAAGAATCTTACTCAGTTCCATCTTCTCAGTATGAACAACCATTTGTCATGGAACCGAGTAATGATTTCTTGTGTGAGTCCACTTTTCCATCATCACACACTTTTGACTCACAATTTCACCATCACTTCCAAGACAACACTTCATCTTTCATCCAAATAATGAAGTTATCAATTTTGAAAAGATGCTTGAAGACATGACTCATGCTCAAAATACTCGTGCCCGTGACTTAGATTTGCTGATCCAAACTCTTCATCCTATTTCTAAGGTCACTAGCCACTCTGTCAAAACCAAAGAGTCATGTAGTCTTGGAAGTCCAAATTCAATTTCAGCACATTCACCTGAACTTGTCCACACTTCTGAAAATCCAATTGATATATTGGCAAGTTTTCCTTTTTCTGAAATTGAATTGGAACATGAATTTGATCCTGAACTTCCACTTGATGATTCCAATTTACTTCCTGATTCAATCATGACTTCCATATCCTTACCTGATTTCAATCCATTTCCCAAGTCAGAATTGGATCCATTTCCTATCCATTGTGAAATTGAATCACCAATCTTTTTTGATGATCACATTGAACTTGACCAATTCTACACTTCTGAAAATTCCATTGATAAATTGGAAGTTCTCCACATTTTATTGAACTACATGAGGAATGTGATCTTGAACCCAGACTCAGTGATTCAATTCTTTTCCTTATTCCATAATGACTCCGGTATCTTTACCTCACATCAATCTTTTCCCGGAGTCAATCTTGGATCCTTTCACAATTCACAATGAAGTTGAATCATTCATCTTTGAGGATCATATTGAACTTGCCCAATTCTACACTTTTGAAGATTCTATTGACATTTTGGCAAGTTCTCCATCTTGTGGAATGAACTCAATGAGAAATGTGACCTTGATTTTCTCGATCTCTTTACTTCTGAAACTGATTGTACAATTCTATCAGAAGATTTTGACTTAAGTTTTGAAGAATTGTATGGCGATGAGCTTGAATTCCTTAATATTGGAAGTAAAGAGATATCACCCATATTAGGTCACATCCCATTGTTGGACAATGATTGTGGACTTGAGTTTTCATTTCTTGACTTGGATCCAATTTTTGAACTCACTTCGACTCCGGCACCATCACTTGACTTAATTCACTTCCTGAGTCGGTAGTCGTTCCTGTTCTTCCAGAATCCAAGTCAACTGCTCTATCTTTTCATCTTCCATTCTGGGACAAGGATCTGATGAAAATGACTCTGAAATTATTAGGAAAATCTTAAAATTAGATGTTGTCATGTACATAATAAAAATCTTCCATGCATACATCATTCTTGTGGGTCATATTCTTGAAATTTCTGGTGGGTTCCTCAAACCCAAAGCAAAGATGATTGGGCCATGTTCCGTGGACCAATCAGACCACCACCGGAACACCACCTTCAGGTAATTTTTGTTCCTCCCCTTTCCATTTTGTTTCATGCATACATATATCATGATGCATTGAGGACAATGCATGAAATAAGTGTGGGGAGGGTTTACTAACATAGAGTTTTTAGATCTTCTTTCTTTTACACTTCTTTTTAGAAATAAATAAAAAAAATATAAAAATAAAAAAAATAAAAAACTTTTTGAAATAAGAAACAATGTTTTGTTCTATTTTTAAGAAAATTAAGATGTATCTTAGAGATTAAGAAAGCCTTAATTATGACATCTTAAGCCTAGTTGAAGTAATAGATCTTGTTGAAAATTATAGGCTAAGTAAGTAAAATTGAGGAGATATTTTTATCTTACATTTTTTGCCTTAGATAATATGCACTTCACACTTACACATTTCTTGGGATGGAAACAAAGACCAAAAATGCCATATATAAAAAAAAAAGAAAAAAAAAAGAAAAAAAAATATATATAAATAAAACATCACCTATTAAGCTGGATAATTGTGCCTCAAGAAGCATGATTACTCACGCCTAACGGTGATCTCACTTATTAAGCTGGATAATTGTGCCTCAAGAAGCATGATCATTCACGCCTAACGGTGATAAAAAATAATCCCCTTTAGTTATGTGGCCTTTTCTACTCGAGACCTTAAACCCGAGGGATGTTTTCTCATCTGGTGCCCTAAGACCGTTTGGTTTGGGAGTCATCGGTTAAGGCTCGCTACAAGGGTAGACTAGAAAGCCTAGACTAAGGGAAGATTAAATAAAAAAAAAAAGAGAAAAAAAATATATATATATATATATAGATAATAAATGGCTTGATGGTTGGAGTTGAAATCCCAGGAATTTTCACTTACACGGTGTGCATACTATCTAGGTTTTATGAGAGATAAAATATTCAATCCAATTTTGAATTCTTACCTTAATTAAAAGCAAGATCTTGCATGGATACTAAGTTTAAGGAAGAATGATTATAGGTGGACTTATGACCTAGGATCACTTATATTTTTGCAAAAATAGTTCGTAAACATATCTCTTATTCAAAATGCGTTTTCAAAATACTAACATTTGTCTTCTTTCTTTATGGATTTTGTGGGTGTAATCCGCTGAAAACCCTCAGGAGACACACTCCTCCTCTAGGGTAACCTAGAGGTTTAACGGCTTGTTGCACATGCTCAGTGCAATCGCGTCACCTGCGAAAGTGGTGCAATAAATTGGTAGTTTAGATTTTTCTTTTCTTTTCTTAGTTTTGCTCGGGACGAGCAAAAGAATAAGTGTGGGGGTGTGATTAGTATCCAATATTGCATATTTTACATCATAACTCCCATGCATATTACAAATAAATATGTGATTTTTACTCCTCTTCTCTACATATTTGCAGGTACACACTTAATGGAGAGATATCCAAATAATCACTTAATTAACACTAATTAAGTGATTAATCAAGATTAAAGATAAAGCCAAATTCAAATCCAGATCCAGAGAAATCCGCGCAACAAACGAAGATTCTAGATATACCACGTGGCTAACAACCTTGTAACTAATCTCCACCAGAAAGTTGTTAGCCAACGGCCACAAAAGTGCCGCGACTTGCGGCGGATCCACCGCAAAATCCGGGCCGTTGGATCTCAGATTTTGCGCTAGGCTCTCGAAGGTTTCATCCATGCTATAATACTCCATGAAGACCTGCGTACAAAAACTGATCAGAGAAGAGAGAGAGATTAGTGTAAAGCTTTGTATTTTGTTAGTTTTTCTTTAGGATTTTTAGCTCTCTATGATCTTCTCTTCCCTAGAATTCAATGTAAAAGAGAGTGATTGTGAGGGAGAGAGCTTGTGTAATCAAGGGTGACACTTGAAGCAACAAGGATTGATCCATCCTCCTCCTCTACTTGAAGCTTGGTTCTAGTTCTATGTGCTTTCTTTAATTGCTTTCTTTATTGCTTTCTTTAATTCTTGCAATTTACTTCATGCTTTCTTGTATTTTTCTTATGGCTTGTTGTAGCTAAATTCTTCTCCATGTACTAGTTTACCACTAGTCTTGCCACTTCACTAACTCATGGGTGTTTGCTTAATTTCATCTTGCAAGTGTATGATCTTCTCTTCTCCGACGGTTAAACCACCGTCTACCAAGTGAGAAAGTAATTAGGTCAACACGTGAGACGAATCCAAGCCGATGGAGTGACAACATTAGGCACGCATTCGCTATCAAGGAGTCTAGTAAGTCTTGGCAAGCTAGCAAGGTAAGCTAGTCATGGATTGCTTTCTTTAAGTTTTCTTTCTTTTTCTTGTGAATACCACATCCACTTCTTGATTTCTTTTCCAACGACTTTTCCACCATGAACATATCCATCTTCTTTTAGTTTCTTTTGCATTTGCTTCACTAAGTTTATAAGCAAGAGAAGAATACTCGTTTAATCACTTCACTACCACACGTAAAGCTTCCATCGCGAGCTCTCCCTGAGAATCGACTCGGTATAGCCCTATGCTATAGCGGAGACAAGAAAGGGTACATCAAATACATTTCATTTACTACATAATAAGTACAACACCTTTTTAGTCTAATCACGCTCGTCGCTAGATCGCCGCCTCAGACCGACGCCAGCAGAGTTCCACCACTGCCGTTGGAGCACCAATGTCGTCGAGATCAGCCTTCGACGTTGTCAGAAGCCGCCGCCGCCACCTATCGGGTAGAGAAGAGAAGTAGTGGATTGTGAATTTAGGTTTTTAAACTCGGACTCATTAACGGTTTTTGAATTGGGTCGGATCCATCCAACCCTACCCAAACCCAACTACTCCAACCCAATCTAATTCAGAGTTGAACCAGACCGGGTTCTATTCAACTCGCTGAGCCAATTCGCTGAACCAATTCACTGAGTCAACTCACTGAGCCAACTCAGTCCTGGAGCAACACAATTTGGTTTCAAAGTCCATTTCAGGCCCGTTTGGAGTCTTATTCGAGTTCCGTCAGAAGCGTTGAGTCCGCAACTAAGTCCTGAGATACTGAAAGAGTTTCACAATAGTGAGATAACATATTAGACCTTCACAATCCCGTATTTGGAGTCAGTATTATTCCTGTGGCAGAAGATCAGCGTTTTAGACCTCGTTCCAGTCCGATTTGAGACCAGTTCCAGCCGTTGAGATTCTTGGGTAACTTTTGATCTTTATACATTAAATTTTCTTCATCTGCTTTTACTTTTGTGGTAGATACATAAATATTGATGCTGATGAAAAGGAAGTGAAACGGGACATGTATGCGACTATCCTGTATTTTCGGGATTCTTATGATGAGTATGAAAAGTGAGAAAATAATCTTGAAGAATTCTTCAGTTATTTCTCCCTGACATCTGAGTAGAAGTACCACTATGCCCAAATGAGACTGTTGGACAAGTATCGACGATCAGTGTTAGTTTGTCTTACAAAATCATCTCATAGTTTGTATGCTTCACACCTTTTTTATGCATCTGAGGCAGACTATAATGTTGAGTAAGAGCCCGAGCCGATCATTTGCTGATATCTGCACTGAGCTTTGGAAGGCTTTAGAGAGAAATGTAGCAAGTCAGACTGTAAAGATTGACACAGATTCAGAACTTCAGTCCTTGTCGACTCAGAAGTTGCAGTTGAGTCAGAGCCAGCAGTTGTTGAAGAGCCCGAGCCAGAGCCAGAGATAGAAGAGCCTCTTGTAGAGACTTCAGTAGACCTCTCAACGAAGCTTATCATGGAGCTAATGCCATCTTCGCCAGCTGTGAGGTTCTAGCGTCCCTGAATCGCCTGACTTGTACGATCCTTTGTAAATTTTTCTACAGGAGTCACAGGAGATCATACTATTCATGGTGCGAAATACAGTTGATTCGGTTCTCACCCAAAAAATGTGCCTTTATCTGCTACCTGTACATTGCTCGAGTTGCCATCTTTTAAATCAGATCCATCACGGAAGTCAGTTCCACCTCCACCGCCTTGGTTCAATCATGGCGCATCGGTGATGATTTCTCGACCACCATCTTGGCTCGATTGAGGATTTGTGATGTGATTCAACCTATTTGTGCTTGCCTTAGTGATTACTGCTGCATTCACTGGAGATGAATGCTTTTAAGCCGGGGAGAATGATGGGGAAAGCGAGATGTCCAGATTTGACAGATTTAGAGTTTTAGTTGATTTCATATTTTAGTATATTTGGTCAAGATTTAGAATTTAATTGAGTTTATTTGAGAAGATTTAATTTAGATTTGATATTATTAATAATTGCAAGTATATTGCACGTGTTGAAGGCTATATAGCCATGTAGTAATCTTTGAAAAATTATTAAATGATTTGAATTAATTTATGAAGCTATTTGCTTTTGGTATTGATTTTGATCTCATAATTGAATCATAGACGGTAAAGCTAAGATCCGGATCGCGATCTGCGATCACATCTTTCCTTTCCTCTCTTGTTCTTTCCCAATTCCACTAAAAATCTCACCAGAAACCCTAAAAATTCTCTCCGTCCCACATCATAAGCACTCGAAGCTAGCAAGGAACAAATATGACATCCAGCACAAGTACAATACCACAACTAAATGCACATTATCATATTCAGAAAGTCAAGTTCAAAGTAGAATACATCGGCTATATAGTAGATCGACGGGGCTCAAGATACTGGATGCTACATGTTAATATCTGAGGCCAACCATTCAGGCAACATTGTTCAGCCAAAATATACAGACATAATTGTGTGCCATCTTCATACAAAGGAAATCAGGAGCCAAAAAGAAACACCTAATAATAAAGATAATCACCATAATTGGGACCAGCCCACTGCCATCTGTTTATGGTTAATGACTAATACCACAAACATAATAAAAACTTTTTAACTTTCCAGCATCCAGTCAGGTTGTCTAATTAAGTGTGAAGAGTATCATAAAATGTATTTGGTAACTCGCATCCGTACTCTTTATACAAAAAAAACCTCAAAAAAACCATAAGGACTTCCGTAGCTCTAAAATTCATGAGACTAAAACATAGTGAATATAGATAAATGAAATATGGTCCACCTGACTATAGCCATAAAGCATTTCCCATTGTAGAGTCTGAACCACTACATTAGCCGCTCTATCATTCACAAAGCTGCTATGTGTCACTGATACTGATGTAAAACGGGATGGATCACAGTCACATTCAAATTAAAATTGGAGATTAGGATTTTGAAAGAAGGAATGAGGAGAGGAATTAAAGTTTAAGAAGTAAGAAATAGGGAAATTAGATAACTTGGGTTTCATTCTTTACACCAAGGGCTTCACACTCCAATCTCAAGAACTCAAGGCTCATGACATTTTAACTGATTTTTTTAATTCATTATTGTCTAATAATAAAGAAGCTGTGGCCTATTTATAGGCTTCACAAAAGTCTAACTTTCCGAATATAACCGATGTGGGACTAAACGACTGAAAGCCTGCACTAGAAACAAATAAAAGAAAAGAAATAAAGACAACTAAAAGTGATCCCATCAATTCTCCCTGACTTGAAAGCATTCAACTCTAGTGAAAGCAGTGGTAAGTAGCAAGCAAGCACGACCGGGTTGAACCATATCATAAATCCTCAATCAGGACAATATGGTGGTCGGAGAATCAACATTGATGCGTCACGGCTGAACCAAATGGTGGAGGTGAAACTGGCTTCCGTAACAGATCGGATGTGAAGGATGGTAGATCAAACCAATCACAGATTGCAGACAAATGCGAATCATCCATGATGAAAGCTGAACTGACTACAATTTACATTATGAATAGTCTGATCTCCTATGATCATGCTTCCTGTAAAAAGATCTGCAATGAGTCGTATATGTAAGATCACCTAGAGGGGGGTGAATAGGTGATGGCTAATCTAATGGTCACTTATGAACAAATAATGCGGAATTAAAACTAAGTTGACCAAATTAAACTTCTTTTAATTGAACACTTATGTATAACACAAGAGTGTTGCCGAATTCCCCTTGCGAGGCTCTGGACAAACTCCTCTAGATTCCCCTTGAATGGGTTGAGGTGCCGCGTTGGCTCTCTTGGTTGAATACAAGTGTTAGACAATCAATCCCAAGCAATTATATAACAATTAAGCACAAGGTATATCAAGCATGTAAAGTAAATACAATGTAAGTAATGCAAGATATAATAGAGACAAAAAGAGTAAGAGAGCAAGAGTGAGCAATCGCAAACACAAAGGGTTTGTTTCGAGGTTCGAGGCACACTTGCTCTACATCCCCGCCTTCGACACACGAAGGATTTTCACTATGCACGATCCAACCGGATCTCTCCTTGGTGCCGCAACACCTACAAGTCCTCGGACTCCCAAAGTCCCTTACACACCACAAGCCCACCGGCTCGTCGAGGCCGCACCTCAAGCTACAAGAGTTCGCACCCGACCCTAAACAACCACGAGCACACTTGCCCGTCTCCTCAAAGTACAAGATGAAATCTTGGTGATCTAAACACTTAATCACCTACAAAAACTCTCACTACAACACTCTCCTATAGGATAGATACAACTATGGATGCTCAAGTGTAGTGTGAGAAATCAAGAAAGAACTTTGATGGAAAACTCAAGAAATCACAATAAACACTCTCTTGATAAAATCCCTTTTGATAGGAAATATTGGCACTCTATTTTGTGGAGAAAACTCTGCTAAAAGTATGGAAATAACTGGACAAAAGCTCTCCTAAAATCTTGGCTCAAAACAATGACAAAACCCCCTTTTATAGAGGTCAGAAAAATCTGACCGTTGGGGTCTGTCAGAGCTGCCGGTCGACCGCCCGGTCGACGGTAACGGTCAAAAATCTGACTGTTACAGCCTCCGGTCGACTGGCCCGGTCGACCGAGAAGAACAGAGAGCACTGCTCTCAGTTCCGGTCGACCGGCCCGGTCGACCGCACAAAACTGCCAGACGTGCACAGTTTTGTGCACGTCGGTCGACCGGCCCGTCGACCGACCTCTGTGCAATGAGTTAACTTGGAGCACAGTTTTGAGGTCTAAAACGTTCGAATTTGGGAATAAGTATATAGGATGAATTTGTAGATATTGAAGTCTTCTTTCTAATGCAACTTAAATCAAATCAATATCAATTCGGAATTGAAAGTTATCAATAAAATACTAAAAGGTATCAAATCAGAAACTGAAAACTGTTTTTCAGACTTCAACCCAATATTTGACATTCTTAACATTTAAATCAGAAAATGATTATTGAATATTAAATGTAGCTCTGAAAGTCATCTTTAAAATGCAATATAAATCATGTTAATTGAATATAGGAATCAAAAGTTATGACTAGAAAACTAAAAGTGTGTCGAGCAGATCAGCAGGACGGACGAGAGTTCTAAAAAGGTTTTGGTTAAAAACACATGTATATTTGAAACACCAAAACCAAAAAGGTATTTTTCTAGAACTAAAAATCTTTTATGAAAACACATAAATCAAGAGTGTGTGTGATATGAACTTGAGCAATCCACCAACTATCTATTCTTTACATTTTAACTAAAACAAAAACAAAATCTTATACCTAGACACAAGTCTTCATCTTCTTGAAGTCTTCACTTGAAGGCTTCTCATCTTCTTGACTTGGTCCAAGCTTGATCCAAAGCTCCTTGGATCACCCCGTGCTAGCTCCAAATCTTGACATTTAATCCTTTGTTGAGCTATGCACCTACTAAGATCTTGATAATGAATCTGTCACTAATTAAACACAAGATCATTAGTAATCATAACTTCATGAGTTGATCATCATCAAAACTAGGGTGATAGGCCTTTGGGCCAACAATCTCCCCCTTTTTGATGATGACAAAACTCATGAAGTTATATATGCATTGATTAAAGTAAAGCTTCAAAGAAGCTCCCCCTTAACTCATGCATAAACAAAATAATAAATATGGCAATGAGGCACATAACTATGTATGCAAGTATGGAAATAAAACATGCAACAAGCATAAATCAAAATCTTTTTTCTCCTATTGCAATACAAAAAAAAACATATATGCATAACTAATAGGAAGACAAATACTTCTCCCCCTTAAGTAAAGAAAACATGCATATATACTCAAATACTTCTCCCCCTTTTTGTCAATCATCAACAAAGGGTTCAAAGTAAAATCAAATCAAAAAAAAAAAAAAATTTTTCTCCCCCTTTTTGTCAAAAACAAAAGAAATAAGGAGGGGTATACAAATCAACCAATAAAGATTTATATGCGATATACATTCATGAAGAGGAAGACGTTAAGTTAGCTTCCCTACAATGTGCATTGCATGAAAGAGGGATGTGAAGCCCTAATTCACACAACACAACTATGTAATGCATAGAAGGAGATGTGAAGCTCCCCCTACACACGTATATCATATAAAGAAGAGATGTTAAGCTCCTCAATTTATAATATACTCAACATGAATCTATATGTAAGAGAGATGTTAAGCTCTCCTTGCATATAGGAAATACAAAACAAAACATTTTTAATTTTTCTTTATCAAAACAAAATTTTGAACTTTTCCCAATAAAACAAATTTTGAACCAATCATAATTTGTAATTTTGATACCAATAGAAAATAGCACTTGAAGATGTGTGATATCAAGTTATCATTGCAAAAAAAATTTTTTTGTTTCAAACATATTGATATCAATTGTAATCATATAACAAATTTGAAGTTGAGGCCTATTGATACAAATGAAAGATCTAAAATAAAATCCTTATTTTTCATAAGCTTATGCATAGCTAATATAAGGTGTGAACTTAGCATAAACTTTTTGTGCTTTTAAGAATGTAAATCAATTGTAAAGCAGGCACAAGAAAAATCATATATATGTATGTGAATAGATAAGACCAATTTGAAAATTAGGGCATACATATATAGGAACCAAAATGAGAGTATTACCAATTATAAAATTAACACTGTAAATCATGTATATACTCATAACCAAAAATTGGTAGGTTTAAAAGATAGTTATATTTAAGCACTACCAAAATTTGAAGAATAAATAACTAGTTATAAATAATTTTTGAAAAACTAGTTAAAGATCCTTCAAAAACATGAAATCATATGTTATTCATGAATTATACTAAATACATACAAGTTTAAGCACTCATAGTCCATAAAGCTCAAAAATTATTATTTTTTATTATAAAAGATGAGTGTTCAAAGGTTATGTAAATGGTATTTTCATGAAAATAGAAAGTGAAGCATGAATCTCATGAAAATCTTATTTTTCATCTTAAAACAAATCATATATTTTTCATAAAAGTATTTTGTATTTAGCAATGCTTTATGAAAATAGTCATTCAAGCTCCAAAAAGATCATAAATCACATTTGGTTGTACAAATCAAAAACATGAAAAATCATTTTTTTATTATTATTTATTTAAAATACTAATCTTCATGGTATATGTATGATTTATCCAATTCTAACAATATGCATACATATCCCAAATATGAAAAGAGTCCAATATATATTACATGAAGGCAAGTGACTCAAGGGTATACATGTATTTATTAGATTTGAATTAAACACACATATACATGAAGTAAGATCAAAGATAGCATAACAAGTATAAATGACCGAATCATCAAAACTAGCCTATACACATGCATATAGTGGATACAAATGAGCATGAAGTTCAAATATATATGAGTCAATTGTAATTCACTATTCATATATGTATAAATGCAAGTTTTGACATATTCTACATTTAAGCATGTAAATGCCACATGAAGCACAAATCAAATAAAAAATATGAACATGCTACATGATACATGAAATTTAAAAGCATGTGCATAATGAATAGGAGTTTAGAAATTGTTACCAACTCCAAAGCTCCTAGCATGGTGGTTGACCCACCAAAATTCCTGATAGCGGTGCTCCAAGTATGTGTCATTTTAGTTCAAATGCACCACCATCAAGGCACCAAATCTCTCACGTTTTGAGAGATTCCTCACCTACATCAAATACACAAGGTGGGGATTTTGGTACCCATATTTTCTTGGGTCCTATGGGGTAGTCTTGTAAGGAACCCAAGCATTTTTATTTTTATAAAAAATAAGAACATTTAACCTTTCATAACAAAATTTTCTTAGATGGCCTTTTGCGGCCACAATGTGTACATGTGTACACCTTAGCATACTTATGAGTGTGATTGTGATCGTGATGTGCAACATAAGCATGAGCCTGATGAGTATGTGCATGAGCATGAGGAGTTTGTTTCTCTGAAAACATTGACTCCAACTTAGTATGATTAAATGCACAAGAGTTCAAAGTTGAACTCAAATTATCCATTTTATTTTTCAAAACATTTATCTCATTTTGTGGTGGCATGTAAAGCATGATGAGATATATGATCAATTTTCTTTTTCTTTTGTGAAACAAAATCTTTTTCTTTTTCAATAAATTTTCTTCTCAAAGTAAATTTTCTTGAAAAACATCTTCCTTTTGTTTTTCCACCAAATCAATCTTATTTTCAAAATACTGTTCCCTTCACATAAATCATTCAATTAGACATTAAGGAAATATTCTCATTTTTCAAATCTTCATTTTCTTTTTCTAAACATGCAAGTTTATTTCTACAAGAATCAATTCTACATGCATGCAATCAAATTTCTTTTCCCCAACTTTATTATCTTTTCTAAGCATGCAATGTTATCTCTAAATGAGTCATGTTCTTTATGCATGCAAGCAATGTTCTTTTTCAATTTTTATTTTCTTTTCTAATCATGTCATATTTTTCAAGTAAAAGATGACAAAAGGTAGATAGCTCATCATATGACATGTCTACATCCTCATCATCGGATTCGGTGTTTACCTCAAGGGGGTTATCCCCTTGGACCATGTAGCACACGTTGGAGATGTCGCTTCCAACGTCCGAATCGCTCCCCGCATAGTATAGGTCCTTTTCGCCAAGGGAGGTGATGATGTTCCAAGCTACAAAAGCCGATTCAACATTAGAACCCTAGATAAATAATCATCATTTAGGGTTGACTTAATAGCATGAAGGGTTTGCATTAGCCTCAATGTTCTTACCATTTAAGCAATATTCTTTATTAGTTGTGGCAAGATATACACTAGGCCAAGTCCTTTGAGGAACAAAGACATCTTAACCTTCCAAATTTGGATGTTAAGAATGTCAAAGGGGGGTGGGACATGAAGTCCATAGTGTGTGTACAAAATATTGTGATTAGCCTAAAAGTAGGATCTTTAATTCTAGGTTGTTAGACCCAATATCAAGAGCACTTGGCTCTGATACCAATTGTAAGATCACCTAGAGGGGGGGTGAATAGGTGATGGCTAATCTAATGGTCACTTATGAACAAATAATGCGGAAATAAAACTAAGTGACCAAATTAAACTTCTTTTATTGAACACTTATGTATAACACAAGAGTGTTGCCGAATTCCCCTTGCGAGGCTCTGGACAAACTCCTCTAGATTCCCCTTGAATGGGTTGAGGTGCCGCGTTGGCTCTCTTGGTTGAATACAAGTGTTAGACAATCAATCCAAGCAATTATATAACAATTAAGCACAAGGGTATATCAAGCATGTAAAGTAAATACAATGTAAGTAATGCAAGATATAATAGAGACAAAAAGAGTAAGAGAGCAAGAGTGAGCAATCGCAAACACAAAGGGTTTGTTTCGAGGTTCGAGCACACTTGCTCTACATCCCCGCCTTCGACACAGAAGGATTTTCACTATGCACGATCCAACCGATCTCTCCTTGGTGCAGCAACACCTACAAGTCCCGGACTCCCAAAGTCCCTTACACACCACAAGCCCACCGGCTCGTCGAGCCGCACCTCAAGCTACAAGAGTTCGCACCCGAACCCTAAACAACCACGAGCACACTTGCCCGTCTCCTCAAAGTACAAGATGAAATCTTGGTGATCTAAACACTTGATCACCTACAAAAACTCTCACTACAACACTCTCCTATAGGATAGATACAACTATGGATGCTCAAGTGTAGTGTGAGAAATCAAGGAAAGAACTTTGATGGAAAACTCAAGAAATCACAATAAACACTCTCTTGATAAAATCCCTTTGATAGGAAATATTGGCACTCTATTTTGTGGAGAAAACTCTGCTAAAGTATGGAAATAACTGGACAAAGCTCTCCTAAAATCTTAGCTCAAAACAATGACAAAACCCCCTTTTAAGAGGTCAGAAAAATCTGACCGTTGGGGTCTGTCAGAGCTGCCGGTCGACCGCCCGGTCGACCGGTAACGGTCAAAATCTGACCGTTACAGCCTCCGGTCGACTGGCCCGGTCGACCGAGAAGAACAGAGAGCACTGCTCTCAGTTCCGGTCGACGGCCCGGTCGACCGCACAAAACTGCCAGACGTGCACAGTTTTGTGCACGTCGGTCGACCGGCCCGGTCGACCGACCTCTGTGCAATGGGTTAACTTGGAACACAGTTTTGAGGTCTAAAACGTTTGAATTTGGAATAAGTATATAGGATGAATTTGTAGATATTGAAGTCTTCTTTCTAATGCAACTTAAATCAAATCAATATCAATTCGGAATTGAAAGTTATCAATAAAATACTAAAAGGTATCAAATCAGAAACTGAAAACTGTTTTTCAGACTTCAACCCAATATTTGACATTCTTAACATTTAAATCAGAAAAATGATTATTGAATATTAAATGTAGCTCTGAAAGTCATCTTTAAAATGCAATATAAATCATGTTAATTGAATATAGGAATCAAAAGTTATGACTAGAAAACTAAAGTGTGTCGAGCAGATCAGCAGGACGGACGAGAGTTCTAAAAAGGTTTTGGTTAAAAACACATGTATATTTGAAACAACCAAAACCAAAACGGTATTTTTCTAGAACTAAAAATTTTATGAAAACACATAAATCAAGAGTGTGTGTGTGATATGAACTTGAGCAATCCACCAACTATCTATCCTTTACATTTTAACTAAACAAAAACAAAATCTTATACCTAGACACAAGTCTTCATCTTCTTGAAGTCTTCACTTGAAGGCTTCTCATCTTCTTGACTTGGTCCAAGCTTGATCCAAAGCTCCTTGGATCACCCCGTGCTAGCACCAAATCTTGACATTTAATCCTTTGTTGAGCTATGCACCTACTAAGATCTTGATAATGAATCTGTCACTAATTAAACACAAGATCATTAGTAATCATAACTTCATGAGTTGATCATCATCAAAACTAGGGTGATAAGCCTTTGGGCCAACAGATATGTCAGGCGATTTCAAGGCCTCATAAGGATAATGAGGCCCTCATAGTTGCCAAAAATGCTACTAGCTTTATGGTAACTCTGCTGAAAGATCTACAAGAGTCTCAATAAAAAGCTCTTCAACTTCTGTGGACTATGAGGAAATCTCTTCTTGAAGCGGTGTTAACTCAGCAATAACTTTTGGCTCTGGCTCTTCTACTTCTGGCTCCAGTTCTGGATCGTCAATAATTTTTGTCTCGACAAGGGCTGAAGGCTGGATCTGTAATCTTTGCAGTCATGCATTCTAGAATTTTTCCCACGCCAGGTAGGATCTCCTTATATTCAATGACTAGATCGCTGAATTGTGCCTCGAGTTCGGGCTCATGCTCAACGTTAGGCTCTTTGCAATCTGCTTCAGATGCATGAAGAAAGTGTGAAGCATACGGAGTACGAAGGAATCCTGTAAGACAAACCAACATCGATAGAATCTATGATTGTCTTTTTATCACCAATAAGTTTCTCTAACCTGCTTCATTTGAGCATAGCGACACTTCTGCTTAGATGTCAGGGAGATTTTTTCCAACTTTCATACCCATAATGATCATTAGAACCCCGAAAATACAAGATAGCCGCATACATATCCTGTTTAACTTCCTTGTCATGAGCATCAGTATTTATATATCTTCCATAAAAGTAATTTCATGAATAAACTTTCAATACATAAAGATAAAAAGTTACCAAAGAATCATTGCCATTCTGCTGCACGAACAGTACTGGCACCAAACATGAACTTGTGGAGGTCAGAATATGTTATCCAACTGCTGTGAACTCTTTCCAGTGGCTTCGGGACTCAGTCACGAACCCAATGGACTTCGAACTGGCAAGAAACAATCTCTGAACTATGATTGTCCTACTGCAGACAGTTGAACTGGCTCAGCGGCTCAGAGTTGAGCCGCAACTGAAGCTAATGCACAGTGTGGCTCAATGAGACACAGGTTGTGCCGAATAAGTCGGCTCGGCTCAGCTAAGCGGGCTTGGGGTCGGATCGAACCGGCTCGATGTCGGCTCGGTAGGCTCCAGGTCGGCTCTCGGATCGGGTCCAGGTCATGTCAGGTCGGATTCGTGAAGTGGATCTGACCGAAGTAAACCCGTTATGTTTAATTCGGGTACAGAAAGGGTTTGAGAACGCAAGACCACCCATTTTAACCCTCCTCTCGATCTTGCTGCTAAGGTTGCAACCCTTCTAGTGCGGCAAGGAGGCATGACGAGGTGGCGTTGGCTTCAACGAGAGATCTCGAAGGAGGTGCTGAAGTTGAGGGAAGCAGGCGATGGTGAAGTCTAGGGAGATCTGAGGAGTTATGGACGACGACGGGTAGCAAACGAAGACGAGTTGATCGTCGAGATCTGAGATGAAGGTGGGACGAAGGCGACGAGACCTGTAAGGCGGCAGATCTAGGGGCTTCAGTGATGACGGTGGTGACCAGGGACTGGGGAGGATGGGATCAGCAAGGACTTGCTGTCTGTGGGGAATAGCAGAGGAAGAGGAGGTCGTGGCGGGGATCTGAGCTCGTCGCGAGGAAATTTGATGATCTCAAGATGGTGCATTGGGGAGGAGTTGCAGACGAAGTCGACAAAGACTCTGGAGGTTGTCATGGTGTCATGCCGGCGCGGTGGAGACCGGAGAGGTGGCGGAGGGTGCTGTCGGCGTCGATGGCAAGACCCAAGGTCGTCAGGGAGGTCAAAAGGCAGTTCGAAGGAAGTTAGCGGCGGCGAGCTTGAAAGAACTAGGGTTAGAGTTTTCAGTTGATGGATGAGGGGAAGGACATAATTTTTTTTTTATCTGGATCAGATCTAGGGCTTGGGATTTTTTTTGATCTAGATCTAGGGTTTGAGCTAAATCTAAGGTTTAAGAGAGGCCAGGTTTTTTGGAGAGAAGAAAATTTGAATTGAGGGGATTTTGACCAAAGCTTTGATATCAAACAGATGTAAAAACGGGATGTATGACAATCCCTTCAAATTAAAATTGGAGATTAGAGTTTAAAAGAAGGAATGAAAAGAGAAATTAAGATTTAAGAAAAAAGAAAAAAAGGAAATTGGATAACTTAGATTTCACACTCCTTACACCACGAACTTCACACTCCAATCTCAAGAACTCAAGACTCATGAAATTTTAACTAGAAAATTTTTAACTCATCATTGTCTAATAATAAAACAAGTTTAGAATCGACATTGATGCGTCACGGCTGAACCAAAGTGGTGGAGGTGAAACTGGCTTCCGTAACAGATCAGATGTGAAGGATGGTAGATCAAACCAATCACAGATAGTAGACAAATGCGAATCATCCATCAAATTGAACCGACTGCATTTTACACTATGAATAGCCGATCTCCTATGATCATGCCTCTTGTAAAAAAATCTGCAATGAGTCGTAAATGTCAGGCGATTTCAAGGATAATGAGGCCCTCATAGCTGCCAAAAATGTCACTAGCTCTATGGTAACTCTGCTGAAAGATTACAAGAGTCTCAATAAAAAACTCTTCAACTTCTTTGGACTATGAGGAAATCTCTTCTAGTAGTGGTGTTAACTCAGTAATAATTTTTGGCCTTGGCTCTTCTAATTCTGGCTCCGGTTCTGGATCGTCAATAATTTGTCTCGACAAGGGCTGGAGGCTCTGAATTTGTAATCTTTGCAGTCATGCATTTTAGAATCTTCCTCACGCCAGCTAGGATCTCCTTATATTCAGCAACTAGATCGCTGAATTGTGATCTTTTGAGCTTGATTCATGTTCAACATTAGGCTCTTTGCAATCTGCCTCAGATGCATGAAGAAGGTGTAAAGCATACCGAGTACGAAGAAAATCCTGTAAGACAAACTAACATCAATAGAATCTATGATTGTCTTTTCACCATCAATAAGTTTCTCTAACTTGCTTCATTTGGACATAGCGCACTTTTGTTTAGCTGTCAGGGAGATATTTTTTCAAATTTCATACCCATAATGATCATTAGAACCCCAAAAATATGAGATAGCCGCATATATATCCCGTTTAACTTCCTTGTCATGAGCATCAGTATTTATATATCTTCCACAAAAGTAAATTTCATGAATAAACTTTCAGTACATAAAGATAAAAAGTTACCCAAGAATCACTGCCATTCTGCTGCACGAACAGTATTGACACCAAACATGGACTTGTGGAGGTCAGATCTGTTATCCAACTGTTGTGAACTCTTTTCAGTGGCTTCGGGACTCAGTCACGAACCCAATGGACTTCGAACTGGCAAGAAACAGCCTCTAAACTGTGATTGTGCTATTGCAGACAGCTGAACTGCTGAGCGGCTCAGAGTTGAGCCGCGGCTGAAGCTAATGCACAGTGCGGCTCAAAGCCGCAGATTTATGCCGAATAAATCGGTTTGGCTCAGCTAAGCCGGCTTGGGGCAGAAAGTTTCAAAAAAAAAAAAAACATAATTCAATTTAATCATCTCAATTTAATTCAATTATTTGAGACAAAAAATAATTTTTTATTGAATTAAATAAAGAGATCAATATTTTAATAGATCGAGATAAAAAATGTTTACTTTATATCTCGATGATCTGATAAAGAGGCGGCTCTAATACCAATTGTTAGGTCTAATAATTGTTCAAATAAGATCTTATATATGCAATAGCATCTTTATCAAGATCAAAGGGAAAGAGGGTTTTAGACATATCTGATTTCATCACGAAAGAAATGCCAAAGGTTGCACGATCTCGAGGACGAGAGAATTCTTCTCTCCAGCCACCAAGTTCTCTTCTTGATCATTAGAGGAGATAAGAGGTCTCCAAGAGAGAGATTATGTCATTTTAATAGAGAGGAAACCTTACCAATGATATATATAGGTAATCCTAATTCAACTCATCATAGATCTAGGCCCTTGATTGATAACACGAGTTTCACACATGTAGATGAGTCCCACATTTTAATTTAAATACACTCATGACTAAATGTAATTGAAAACGTGTCTAGACCCAAACTACTTAGGCGTGATCAATTCTTTATTGGGTTAAATAACATAGGTTAAGTAGGCGGGTGCAAATATCCAATTGACTTGATTAGACTCAAATTAAATTAGACTTTTAAAACATAATAAGTCTAACAGATACTTGAGTAATATGCCTACAATGTTGTGAAGTTAAGCCATTCAGTAACGTGCATCATTATGTCTGTGCATGAGTCTCATGAATTGCTAGCGTAGTTTAATGGTTTTTGTGCGCCATAAAGTTGAGTCATTGCAATATGTCTCCTTACTGTGCGTTTAGTTTGAGAATTCTCTTGCCCATTACAAATAGGAATTCGAGACCTGAGTTATATTCCTCATCTAAAATTAGTCACGCAAACCATCTATCTATCAGATCTGTCATTTACATCTGAAACTTTATTTATTTATTTAATTTAAGGAGAGAAAGATCCTAGGGTTGGCTCCTTCGCGTGAAGGATCAGATGATGATTTTTTGCGCTATGGGCCGTCCATCACAGCTGATGGACGGCCTGGAGCAGGAGAGAGAAAAAAAATAAAAACGTATTTGTGAACCTCACCACAAAACACGTTTTCCTCCTTCTCATAGTTAAACCCTAGAGCTCTCCCTCACTGTTGTAAGAAAGTTTTCCAATGTGCTAATGGCACTTGCTCCCCAGAACTCACTTGCTAAGTGCAATTATTATATTGGGTGCGTGGCATGGGCTGGGCCTATATGAGTTGGGCTGTATTTACCCCTTTGTTGGGCTTTCCACATTGCACTGCTTCAATTTTCTTTCATCTGCAATATATAAAGATGCACCTATGGCGCGGTACTGTAGTACGTTCAAAAACCTTCACTTTCTTCCACCATTTCTTCGTTAATTCATCCGCCACAGATTTAATGTTCTTACAAACTAGTAACAAACCCATGTCCGAATTCCTATCCTCCTCTAGATTCCGTCATCATGATTTCATACCCTAGGCCAAATTCCCACTCTCGTTGCCATGGGTCTCGATTTCCCAAACTGCACGCGAGATGTTCGATGAAATGCCCGAGAGAGGTTTTCTTACGTAACACTATGATTTTGTGGCACCTGATGAAGCTGAATACTGTTTCTTCCATTAGGGTTGGTTCTAGAAGAACAATGCAATGCTTTTAATTGCTGCTGTGTTGCTCTACTTTTCGGTGCAAAATTTGACTCCGCGATGTGCTGAAAATGGGATCTTCTAGAGTAGCAAGAAGGCAGTGTAATTGGTCTAATCGACACTTCCTAGGGATGCAGTGGAATATAATCTGATGAAGAAGTTTCTCATTTGTGTTTCTTCCACCATCCGATATTTGTCATTTGGAATCTATGGTTACAAGGGGTAATTGCATAAAACCTTAACTGGTCAGCATTCCACCATACCGAGACCAAAAACTTCCATATAAGTGCACCGATGATGTCCGTGGAAGGTGAAAGTATGAAGCTGCCGAACGTAACAAAGTCAGAAACCGCTGTTGGAGTCATCAATGCCAGAGGTGGAGTTCTTAGGGACCACGGTGAGTCCAGCTTAGTAATTTAAAAAAAAAAAATATATATATGCTTTAAATGTTAAATGATGAGATTGCAATATGATTTACGAACCTTTGTTTGTTCATAGGAAGGGCTTTGAGAATTATAACTATGTTTGTATAATGCTTTACAAACCTTTGTTTTTAGGGAAAAAACGCACTTGTACCTGGTATAATGCTTTACAAACCACTTATCTTGTTGGTTCTCATCAAAAGTTTGGTTTACAGATACGCTTTTTAGCCCCAACCCTTGATGTCTCTAACACTCGTCTTCTTGAAAGAATTTTAGTGGAGGATTTATCAGATTCTCTCTTTTTGACAAAGCCTATGACAATCATCCATGTTTTGTAATTTCTTTACTGTATTCTACCTTTAAGAAAGTTGCCAAATTCATGGATATTGTGCTTTAAGATATCTCATTGCTTTTGTGCACTTTTAGATTACCAAGCTTTAATGAGCCATATCATGTTTGGTGCAGTTAGCAATATAATTGAGACAATCAATCACTTGTGAATATTCAGGTTCTGCTGAGCTTTTACCTTTAGGTTTACCAACGGCATAAAAAAGAATGCTAACAAATTTTTGTAATTTAAACTAGTTAAATCTTTTAAGAACTTTTTCAAGATAAATTGAGACGTGCCAATATTCTTAGGTGAACTTAAAATTTGAAGTCTTAAGATAATATAAGCAACTCCTAAATCTTTCATACCAGATTCATTGATCACATATCGCTAGTGCCAAAAGCAATAATCTCATTAATATAGAGAAGCATATCACACAATATTTACCATCGGATTTTTTTTATAAGTACCTTTGTTAGAATCTATTAAGAATCTATTAGATTCGATAATACTACATGATCAATTTTTTCATGCCATTGAATTGAAACTTATTTTAAACCATACAAGACATAATTAATTTAACCCTTAATTACGAACCCTTTAATCCATTTATTCCATCCTTTTGATTTCATTGAACAGTGTATTGTTTGCATCCTCTTTTACCAAATTATATTTGAATTGTGTCAGCATATACCCTCAAAATTCCTCATATATGTAGAGTTTTGATGTAGTGGGAAGAGATTTAATATCAGAGGAACAAAGTTCAATTTCCACCCGATGCTTATTTAAAAGGTGGAATTTTTTAAACAAAAATATCCTCGCGCAAAAGCTTAGGTTTCAGCTATTAAAAAGGGTGCTAACTTGCTAACCTTGCGGGGGGCGTAATAGAATAAAATATATCACCCTCAATCACGAGTTCGGAGTTTTGATGTAGTGACGGGAAGTTCATAATTCGTTGAACTGTGTATATGTTCTGCACCTCTTTTGACCAAACATTGATGTTGCAGAATATGAAACGGCAGTTGATTGAAAAATACGTGAGAACAGAAACCAACATGCCTTGTTCTACTGTCCTACAAAGCCTTTGTATGCTAAGTTGGTTGATATGAAATTGACTGGTTCATCAGATCATCAACTAACATAAAAATCTGAGAAGCTGATGGAAGCATTCAAAGAGGAAACTGGGCTGGCCTCTCCCACCAATCACTAATAGTACCGAGTTTTTTTCTGCTTATTTCAATAGTACAAGGGTTTTTTTTACGAGACCATGATAATACAAAGGGATTTCTGTAATTACGCAAAAAATAATCTTATATGTACATTTTTTAATAAAATAACAAAAATAACAGGTTTGTGGACATTGTTTTATCAGTCATCAACATCCTTTTAGTTTCATGTGTCATGCTTTCTTTCCTACTATTAACATAAAACTCTGTTACAAGTATTCATTTTTATTTAACTAGTTCACTTCAAAATTCCTTGTTACAAGTGTGAATGAGCAGCATCAGCTCTGTTTGACAGTAATTATATTCTCTCAGTAGTAATCTGTACAGAGAAAGATAACATGGTGCATATGCCATCAAACATCTCATGCATGCACACAGGTACATGAAAGATAAGGTAAATGCACAGGTTTTATGGGCTCTCATCTTTGTGTTTTTTTGTTCTTTTGATGGTGAGTGAGAAAAAGAGAGAGGAAAACATCCCAATTGTTCTCTTGTTGTCTGTTGGCTTGTGGATGAGCTCTGTGGGCAGTAGGCTGTGTTTTTTAAGGTAAGAGAGGACAAATGAAGTGTGCAGTCATATGAACCTAATGAGATTAGGTTTAGGTGCTCTCATTGAGTTGTGTGCAGCTACTTACTACTCTAGGATTTGTGCTTGATTACCATGGTGAATTTGGTTTGATGTGAAGCTATTGTAGCAGGTGAAAAATCTTCATATTGGAGTAATAAATTGTCAAGGAGGAAAATATCAGTTGCATGCAACACACACATATTAAATTACATGATTAATCAACATTTATAAAACTCTGTTTGTCCTTTGGTTTATATGAAAAAGATTATGATAAAGTTTAGAGTTAGATTTAGAAAAGGAACATATTTCACACATTGAGTTAAAATATGTTTCTATTTGTTTGATCATGTGATTACCTTAAGTTAGAACTTAGAAGTGTATTACGATCTTTTTTACCGCGTTAAGTGTTCTGATCAAATTGATTATAACTCTAACTCTAAAAAATAGATAATTATAAAAAAAAAAAAAATTTAGTAAATGCAACCCTACCAAGCTTGACTATCAAAGTTGATGTTAAGGATATTCAACCAAACGGTTACAGCAACAACAACAACAACTAAGCCATTTGTCCCAAGTATTTGGGGGTAGGCTACATGAACTAAAAGAGAATTACGCCGGATCGGGCACATGGATCAGCTTTCTTCACTCATTCTTATCGAGCAATATGCCTTCACTAAGACCTTTAGCCTCTATATCTTGTCGTATTACCTCCATTCATGTTTTCTTCGGTCTTTCCTGCGCTCTTTTAACTTGCCCTAAATTGATATGCTCTACTCGCCGGACTGGCACAAATGTAGGCCTATGTAGGTCTACGTTGCACATGACCAAACTATTGTAGAAGGTTTTCTCTCATCTTCTCGTATGACCAAACCAAACCAAACCAAACGGTTGTTTCACTATTTTAAAACAATTTCATTAAACGAAAAAAATACAAAAAATCAAAATGGAAGGAATTTGAGAAAATAAAAATGTAATTTTTCATATAAAACTCAAATTGATCCAAATCTTGATGTTTTGATATTAAACCCAGTGTTTTGAAATTAGACTGTTTTTAGTCAGCTATTTGAAAATAGATCTCCAATGAGGTCTGGTTTCAAAATATTGAAATTTGAGGGTCTAATGTCAGATTAAGACTAATTAGTTAGGTCCTATATATATATTAAAAAAAAAAAATAATAAAAGATGCAGACATTTTCTGCAACAAGAAGGCAGGCCCATCAAAGCCCTAGAGATTCTCACTGCAGGCTTGGTCGAGTCGGGCCCACTTAGTCTTGGTGGGCTGGTGGGCCAACCACTGGCACGTGCTCTCCTTGGACGTGAACTTGCCACGTCATCCGGTTCCTTTTTTCTTTTTTTTTTTTAAAATTTTCATCCCTGCCCCCCGGGGTCCGAAATCATTACATGTCTGACAAAATTACCACGGGGCGGGGGCAAAAAGGCAAAAATAAAAAAGTAGAACAAATGACCAAAAGCACCCCCGAACTTCTGTCTTATCACAACTTTCCCATGCTAATGAAATTAAATTGCACCATATTTTTCAATCAATTTCTTCATGCCAACCTGTTTGTTGGATGAAGATATTGTAGAATTACAAATCCTTCTACTAACTTTTTTATTTCATTTTGATAATTTTACTCAAAATAGGAAACTTTTCTGTTTTGATAATAAATTTTCCTTGCAAAGATTAGCTAAAGCTAAGTAGGATGGCGAAATCTAGATTGCATTCAATCTAAAGTCGACAGAAGAAAAAGTGAGATTTTTCATTTTTAATGAGACTTGATGCGATCGGACTTGACGACGACGAATACTGGTGCAACTACTAGAGAACCCTCTTGCAGTAGCTAGTCAGAAGTGAGCTATTCCGTTTGAAATGGGGGGGAAAAAAAATCCTTTGCAATTACATTTCGGACGTTCAGAAGATTCCATTGCTAATGACACTACATCACAATAGTAAAGCTTTTTGGTGATGGTGCAAGATGCCTAGAGTTTGAATTTCCATTTTTTAAAGACCAAGACAAATTGTTAACTAGGAACATTTTAATTCTTTACATAATCTTGAACCACTTTCTCCATTCCCCCCCCCCCCCCCCCCCCAATATACCTACTACAACTACTAAGGTTTTCTTTTTCTTATATAATCACCCACATTAGTAGAATAAGATCTTAGGTTTGAATCTTATAACATCTATCTTGTTAATAAGATATATTTGTTTGCAAGAAATGTTATCTACTACTTAAGGTCTAGTACTAGGGCCTAATACAAATTGCATGAGCAATGCTAAGTGGTGGGGGCCTTTGATTTCTCACATGCACTCACTCTCACTCACTAAAAACCACCAAGACAATAAAAACAACCACAACCAACAACAAAACAAAAGCAAAAGAAGATTTGGGGTCACCAATTTGATTCCAATCACATGAAACCCACACACATAAAAGATCAAAATCCTCCCAAATCTCAAAGAGAAACCACCAACCAATAATTTGATCAGTGATCTGTTTGCACAATGCACATCAACTAAAATAATAATCACAAGGAAGAGGTTAAAACTAAAAGTTAGTTTATAGAAGGGGAGGCCTCTTTTGGTTTGTAATGGGGACAAGTGGGGCAATTGTCAGCCAAAAGACTTTGTGGTGGATGTTTCTAAATAATGGGAAAAAGCTCAAGGACTTTTTTCCCTCTACACTTGCAATAATAATATTTGGGAAAAAGTGAGGGAGGCAAAATGGAAAAGGAGGAGAAAAAGCTTTCTCCTTTGCTTTCTTCACAAGGGTCCAAAGGAAAAAGTTTGAGGTTTTGTTGGTTATAGTAAGGATCAAGTTATTGTATGGAGTTGGTAGATATGGAGTTGGTAGAAAAGGGTGCAAATGGGAGATCATGCTCACTTGATATTTCCAATGAAGTCAAGGTTGAAGAAAAATGAGGCTTGGGTGTTCAACAAAGTCATGGATAGAAGATTTTGTATGAGTCAAGACTCAAAGAGTCAAGATGGTGATGGTTTGGTTCATGCTATAGTTGCTACTTTCATAAGGTTGCTTTGCTTATATGTTTGTTCTCTCAGGTTTTAGTGACTTAAAATGATGTAGAATAGGTTGTACTTTTATGAACCATTTTGATCACTAGAGGCAAAATGAGACAGTTGTTTATTCTAGAAATTCGTCTTGATTCAGGATTTTGAACAATGAATTTTATTTGATTGTTGAAACTGGTAGCCATGATGGGTTAGAAATTATGAGCTTTCAAACCTACAGTTGCATGTTTTAATCTTCAAAAATGTATAATGGAGAAAGGATATTTTAATCTTTTGTCGTTCAGCCCCCGCTCCCCACGTGAGGTCCCAAGTTCGAAACTCATGCACCGCGGACATTAATTATTTTCAGTCACTGTGACCGCTTCCGATCACAGTATGCGGTAAAAAAAGAAGACTTCATTGTTATTGTTCTCTTCTTTTCTTTTTTGCTTTGGTGTAATTCTGAATTGAATACTTGGACTGGAATTGATATTTAGCATATAGAATATTAATATTTTAAAATAAATGGAATGATAAAAAGTTCAAGATAAACACATATATTCATCTTAATTTCATAATAAATGGAATGGGCCTATGAAAGTGGCTGGCCAAGAGATGACTGATTCTCAGCTGCAGATGTCGTAAGTGTGGTAGAGGAGAGATGTCACAACTTCGGTGGTGGGGTATCCGGTTATGGAATGACCGGATCTGAGCTGCAGATATCACAAAGGCGTTAGCAGGAGATCTGAATAAGGGTTGGACATGTCAGACTTACAGATGACGCAACTGCGGTGGAGGGGAGAAGCTAGGACTTCACTAAGAGCGTTCCTATAGTTTTATTTTTTTTTTCCCTTTTGAATGATCAAATTGTAAATGTTTTATGTAAGTTTGTATCCTTTAAGCTTGTGAATATTTAAGCTTGTGAATATTTCGTTAAGTTCTTGTTAATGAAACAATGTGAGTTCTTACCTCCGATTTTATCTTAAAAAAAAAAAGAAAAAAAAAAACTCTCATGACTTTCCGTTTGATGTGTCAAAATATGAATTAGGATCCACCCATTAATTTTGTAAGAAGCAGGGGGGTTACCACCATCAACTTTTTTTCTCCATTAGTTCATATGTTTGTGTTCTGGAATTGCATAACCACTAAATATAGAGACACTATCGTTTGCCACCCATGTTTTTTTTTTGAGTAAGAATCGAGCAGGGGAAAACCCGTGGCGTTTCATTAAAAGAGCATTAATGAAACATTCCTAGAAGCAGGCTCGTGAGATTGATCATAGCTATATGAATGATCAAGGGAAAAGGAAGGTGATCCACTAATACAAAGACATAGAGGATCTGAATCCGTCAAGTGAGAATTAGTAATATCGCAACACGTCTTAATGCTGCCAACTCTCACTAGACTCGACCCAGGTTTCGGAACCAGCGGTTCCGGTTTCGGTTCCCGATTCCTCCATACGGTTCTGGTTCCGAGCCGGTTCATTTTTTTCAACTGTTGGTTAGACCTCAGGCGGGCCCGAGGCCGGCTGGCCCAAAAAAAAAAATGGTTTAAGACGAAACTGGAAACGGGCTGGTTAGGGTCCAGTTCCAGTTCGATTTGAAACCGGAGAACCGGTGACTCGTTCCGGTTTTCTTTCACGGTTTTGTTTCAATTTGTCGGTTCGAGTCGGAATCGTGGTCGGGTTCTAACGCTCACAAGTTCCTCTCTCTTATATATCATTTAGGTGGGAGGGTTTGGGTCGATGTAGGGATGGCCAGCGGGGCGGGTCGACCCGTTTCGACCCGACCCGCCCCGCCCTGTGCGACCCGTTTGAGTCGCACAGGGCGGGTTGCGGGTCAACCCGGACCCGCCCCGTTTAGGGGCGGGTCAACCCGAGTTGACCCGTCCCGTTTAAACGGGACGGGTCAGATTCGTCCCGTGACGAATCACGGGACGAATCGGGTCGGGGAAAATTTTCCCCGACCCCTCTTCTTTCTTTTTTTTTTTTTTTTAAGTCCTATATTATTATATATGTGAGAGGGGAAAATTAGTTTCGGACCCCTATTTTATGTTTTTATTTTTTTTAAACCCTCAAAAACTTAAAAAATTACCTATCATGAAAATTTTGAAATTTTTAAAATAAAATAATAATAAAAGGCGAGACGGGTCTAACCCGTCTCGGCGAATCCGGGTAACGAATCGGGTCAGAGACCCGATTCGTTACCCCGATTCTTGATTCGTCTCGTTTAGATTCGTGACGAGACGGGTCCAACCCGTCTCGTCATGGATTCGTTGGCCAGACGGGACGAATCAACCCGATTCGTCCCGTTGGCCACCCCTAGGTCGATGACTCTACATTGTTTTAGACACAGCAAAGAAAATAAAATGAAAAAGATAGCGTTATTAGATTTGATGATCAGCCCTAGCTGAATCCGATTCTTATGTGCAACACTCAGATTTGGATGGTAAGGTCTCCAAGCTTACACACATGTATATACATGAGCAACTAGAATACACGTAACTATCTCTAGTAAATTATCCACTACAAAAGAATAATATTAATCGGACTCAAGGCTACACATCCTAGAAATTGATTGGTGACGGAGAATAGCAAGAGACAAAACGCTCTGCCTCTTCTTTTTTCTTCTGACACTGAACCTAAGACTTCGAACATAGCCCAGGTTATTAATTTCCATATTCCAGAACTTAATTTTTGTAGCAATGGAGATGAATTAGTTTTTCCTCCTCAACTTTTTCTTGCTGCCTAATCTACACAAATGCTTCAAACTTAAGAAGAAGATAAGAATGATTAGGGAACCATAATCTCGTTTGCCTCTCAAAATGCCTTTTTGTGTAGTTTTTGTGTGAGCAAAAATGTGAGATAATATCCCGAAGAAGGCTCGGCTGTTCCCCCTCAAAGCCCAAGCTCTGACCTCTGCCTCACTTTTGTTCAGAACCCCCCAGCTGGATCAATGGTGGCAAAAGGATCACCCACAATAATATTTACAATAATATATCACTTCTTTTTGCATGCAGATGATGCACCATCTCACTGGCTGACTGTGCCCCACTTGAGGATGCAGACTAGACTTGTGTTGTACCATCAATTTCCTTAGTCCTCTAGCATTTCATTTTCGCTGCCCCTTGAAACCTCTCTCTCTCTCTCTCTCTGAGCAAAGCAAGAAACCTCTCTCTCTCTCTCTCTCTCTCTCTCTCTCTCTCTCACACACACACACACACACACACACACACACACACACACACACACACACACACACATGTTTAGTACAGTTTAATACAGTTTAGTAGGCTTCTAGCTGTTTGAGTTTAATAGAGTTTAGTAGGCTTCTAGCTCTGTTAGCATGAGCAAGATACATAGATTAGTATACCTAATCCCATTTTCGAGCTGCATGCAAAAGTTTTGGACCTCTGCCCTTCAGTTATCTCTAAGGTACAAAGATGTGATCTTGATTGTTGTAAACTAGAGTTTATGTTGTCTCCTAGAAGTTAGGAGATGGTAAAAATTATTGAGTCTAATTAGAATAACAAGGACCGCACAATTTAGTTAATTGCATGCTTAGATGAAATGAACATGCTCTAAAACCTTCATATTTGTATCTTTATTTGACCATGATTTTTAGTAACCATTAAAGTAGTATTATAAATATCGTACTAAATCGGTAATATTAATATATTAGAATCGACCAATATCTAAAACCATGAAAATGAGTGATGTGAAACATGTTCACGTGCGAAAATCAATAATAATAATAATAATAATACTCAAATTAGCGCTTCACCAATATGAAATGATCGCTGGTAGAAAAGATAGAAACTAGCAATATTGATTTATAGATGATTAAACATGCATGCATATGCATATGAATGTGTTCTCTTGCAAATAAAAAAACTAATTGATTTTATTTATGTTATGCAAGTAAAGATTATACGGACAATAAAGAAACAAACGGAATAAAGGCAGTAGCAGTAGAATCACACAGCTTATACTTTATGTGGACAACAATCAATTATTGATAAATATCCCAAATAAAGTAATTATAGACTTGTAAATAAATAATCTTGGATAAGAATTGTACTTACTGAGAATCATATTCGATCTCAGTGTCATGTTGCTGTATATGAAGAGCTCTTGTTATCGATTATCGAGAAGATGACTGACTGATCTGCTGTACTGTGGATTCAGCATCAAGCAATAGTGCTCAGGCTCGGTGAAGACTCGCGTAGAAGTTGGTTGGTTGCCAAGGCGTCGAGGCTGAGAACTTAAAGTCAGGTTGTTGTTGGTTGATGATGAGCGCGTGAGAGAGAGGAGATAGGAAAGGAGGGGAGAAAATTTTGAGGGAGAGGAGGGCACAAATTTGAGATAATTGTTTCTTGGGTTTCTTTACAGGGGGAGGGGAGATTAAAATATCATTAAAGATTCACTCTCCTAATAATGTTCTTTAGAGATTCATTCTCCTAAAGGATTTAGGGCTTCACACTCCAAAGGGTTTTGGATTTTGGAGAATTCAAATCTCATTCAAATTTGAGAAAATTATAAATACTTTCAATTGTATTCATTCATTGATTTCAAATATTACATTTGAGTCTTTATTTATAGGCAGTACAAAATTTGATTTTCAACTCGTTATCGATGTGGTACTAAAAACATAAGCAAATTACAATAAACCAAAAAAATCTAAAATAAACCAATACAAGAAAAAAATACATAAAAATATTCAAAACTACGCGGTCCAAGTAGAAGTGGCAAATACAAGAAAAAAAAATACATAAAAATACTCAAAACTATGTGTTCCAAGTAGAAGTGGCTCGTCTTCTCCAACGATGATAGATGTGCCAAAACGTGACTGAATGTCTGCATTAATAAGTATGTCAAATTGATTTTCAAATACAATCATAAAATAATTCCATTCAAAGGAGAGAATTAAACTCGTTTTTTTTTCTAGTTTTAAAACTATTTTTATTTCTAGTTTTTCCCCTACAAGGAGGTCACCAAGTTTATAACATGCTCCCATTGAAACTCTATGATCACACCAGGACTAAATGGTTGGCATCCATCATAGTAGCCATATATCAAGCTAAAATAACCACCTCTTTGAAACAGAATTAATTTTCATCTTCCCTACAATTTCCAGGAACCATCCTCAACACCAACCACACAATGCCCTGTAGATGATTTTGGCCTCACTCACCAAGACTCACTCTTGTCATGTCACCTTGTTTTGCTAATATTGAGGTAGATTTTATCTGTATGAGAATGAAGCCTTGTCTTCATTAGTCTTATATTCATGGATCCATCAACATCATTCCCACTCTTATTCCCAAAATTCAAGCACATTCCTCTTCATACTTGACACTCCAATTCACAAGCCAAAACTATAGAAATCTACTTAATGCCAAAGCCAAAATGACTACTAGATTCTTTTCCTTGTGATTCTTTCAATTGTTTATTTCTTTTTCCTGGAAAGAAACAACAATGGCACTAAAATCATTCAGACGTAGATATTGCAACATGTATGCTTCTAAGCCATTGATGCTCCATTCAAGAAAATGAAATAGCCAACTTGTGATAACTTGGAAATCTTGTCAAGGCTCAATGCATTCACATGTGTGCTTGCCTGCACACTGTCAGAAATTCTCTAGTGGGGAACTGGAATGGGAGCAGACAGCTTTCTCTGTGTCTATATGCCTTCTGCTGCACACCAGAGGAATTCTCCTCAGCTTTTGGTTTGTTTTTTCTGTGTTGTGCGCGTGTATGTGTGGGTGTGTGGCTAGAGGGTTGGTTGTTGTGTACCCTCCCCTAGCTTTGCTTGCCATTTCCTATCTCTGAGAAAAAGGAAAAGCAAAGGCCAAAATTATGTGCAGAGAAATCTTGTTTCAATTCAACAACACAGATGATGAAGGGATGAATGAGACTAGGCTTTCAGCAGTGTAAAAGGATGTGGGATTGCCTGTTTGAGTTTGGAATCTCTAGAGTAGTACTTAGCACAACACTTAGTACAGTCAGTACTGACAAATTTCATCCATCAGGGGAAAAAGATGAAGAAATATGTTCAATTTGTTAGAGATTCTTCGTTTTTGTTTATTTTTTTTCCTTCTCAAAAGGTTAATTGTAGGGACATAGATGAAATATGTTTCAAAGGACCACCATCCAAAGGGACTTCCAGATTTATAAATCAGGTACTAACACAATAACTTCATGTGAATCAATCTTTTTAGTTTTAGAATGGAGTATAAAATAATTTACAATCATGCCTGGTGAATATAAAAAATTATCCATTACTTATGTTAAGAAAGTTTAGGTAAAACTCTTTAATTTTGTTTATCACTCTTTTCTGCAAGTAGCCATGAGCCCTTCAAAAGTTGACAGGAAAGTGTTCTAGATGTTTATAAGATTTATTTATTAAATCTTTCCTGGTTGCTCCAAAAAATTTACTAAAAGGTTCTTTAAACAAAAAGTTTGTTCATATTCATTACTCTGTTTTCCATAGATTCAGTCTTTGAAATTCTTACAGTAAACTCACTGTAGGAACATAGTTGATGTAACATTTCAGTCCTAGGACCACTATCTAAAGTGACTCAACAGTCAAGATGGCCAGCAGGGCACCAACACAATTATTTTCTTTGAATCAATGATCTTCATTTTAGAAAGAATTCTTTTTTTTTCCCCCTTTAATTTGAGAAAAAGATAGATGATAGAAGAAAGATTATAACTTTGATAAGAGTTGAGTTTTATTTGATTACATAATAACAATACAGAAGAAAGATGATAATGTATGATTCATTCATTGGCTATGGCCTATTTGTTGCTTTTTGATGAAATTCAGACTAGACTATAAATTTTCACAGTTGTTAGACTGACACTTACAAAATCAACTGGAATTATGAGAAATTTTACAAAAACTTCCAAGAGTTTAATCAGCCAATTAACTCTAAAATCCCATGGATCAGATAGATATTATTGTGAACTAGGGCATAGTTTCCCCACCAAAGAAATCATGGCTACATTGCAGCATGAAGCATGATAATAACATCTTTTTAGACAGTCTTCTGCATACACATGAGAAAGGCTCTTCTTTCTTGGAAGCTATTATCATCAATAATTACACAAGTTCTTGTCTCACAAAGGATACTGATACACACACACCTCTTTCATGAATCATACACACTTTCCTTCACTTGTCTCTCTCCTCATGGCAGTGTCTACAGCTAGAGTGGACAAAAGAGTGTGCCTATCAAAAGTGGGACTGTATTTATTTGGATAATGAGAGGATTTCTTGAAATTTGTATGATCATAATGCCCCCCTCCCTTATTAAAACCTTGTTCAAAATCATATCAAGGTCTAAGTACTTGATCACTCTCTCATCAGTCATCAATCAAGTCACTATTTTTTTTTGTTGCTTGCACTATTTGCTCAAATTTCTTTATGGGGCAGAGAGGAGAGAAAGAAAAAAGTGGGTTTTATTCCTGACAACCCCCCTCATGCTTCTGCCTCAGTTTGTTTGTGAGATAAATTATTTCACCACCAATTACTCTGACCAACTGGAGTGAAAAGAGAACTGAGAAGAAAAAGGCCAGCTTTTTACACCATTACACCATTCTCTCTCTTTCCTCCCATCCTGTTCAAACTTCAATCATGTGACTCTCAAATAAAATATCTTCAATTTTTTTTAACTAAATCACTATTTATCTAATACAACAAAACTGAGCTATGGACTTTAGAAACCATTTATTGTTAATTGTTAAGTAAACCCAACAACCATCCTTTCTTGGAGGCCAAAAGCTGCCCCCTAAGAAAACAAAAGAGGTACAAACCAAAAAGAATAGATAAATAAGATAAATTCTCTTCTTTATTTAATGCACCCCTCTGACTCCGACTTTAGGGACCAGTCTCTCTCTCTTTGTCTCTCTGCTGCTCACTCTTCACTGCTCTGTGTCTCTCTCTCTCTGAGGCAATCATGCAGGCTCTAGCATGGAAGATCATGGCAATGGCTGCTGCAGCCCTGTTCCATCTGTGCTCCTCAATGGGGGAGGAGTCTTTCCTGTCAGCCCAAGACAAGATCAGCAAGCTCCCTGGCCAGCCTCAGGTCAGCTTCCAGCAGTTCTCAGGCTACATCACAGTTGACAAGATGAAGCAGAGAGCTCTGTTCTATTACTTTGCTGAGGCTGAGATGGATCCATCTACAAAGCCTCTGGTTCTCTGGTTGAATGGAGGTAAGGGCAATTTCTCCAAATGGGTTTTCATTCAGGATCTCAAAAAATAGTAAAGTTAAGAATATTTGGTCTCTTTTGTTTTCATATTGAAAAGGGCCTGGTTGTTCTTCTGTTGGGGTTGGGGCATTCTCAGAGAATGGGCCTTTTAGACCCAGTGGGCAGATGCTAGTGATAAATGAGTATAGCTGGAACAAAGGTAGAGTATCATTCAACTGTAAACTCAAAGTTGACATCTTTAAATTTTTTACCCTCAGATTCTGTTGTGATTCAAAGTTGACTGCAATGCTCACTTTTGTTGTTTGTCATTCTGTAGAGGCCAACATGTTGTATTTGGAAACTCCAGCAGGAGTTGGGTTCTCTTATTCCTCTGATAGCTCCTATTATGGTGGTGTTGATGACAAGATGACTGGTACAAACTTCTCATCTTTGTATAGAATTTAGTGGCATTGAAGAGGGTTTGGAGTTTCTGAAGATTTTTGTGTGATTTTGATTCTTAAGCCAGAGACAATCTAGTGTTTCTTCGACGCTGGTTTGAGAAGTTCCCACAGTACAAGGATAGAGATCTCTACATTACGGGAGAAAGCTATGCAGGTAAAAAGCACATCATTTCTTATTTCTTGTTTCTTTGCATAAAAGATGGCAATCTGAATGAGGAATTGTTTTTGATCATTTATCAGGTCACTACATTCCTCAGCTTGCCAATCTCATGGTCCAATTCAACAAGAGAGAAAAGATCTTCAATCTCAAAGGACTTGCTGTGAGTAATCCTAAACTGTGCTGCTTCCTCCATTGTGCTTGTTTGAGACATTTTTGCGCTGTTGCATCGATTGCGAAAAGTAATGTCGAATGGCCTTTAACCATTTATAGATTGATATTGATGTAGATGGTTGCTTTGCTTAAAGCCAATTTCTCCTTTAGATCTTTGATCTCAGAGAAGTGGTGTAAATATGAGAGATTTAGAATCATGTCTTTTGGTTGAATTGCCTTCTCCTTTTATTGGTTTCATTTAATCTAATCCAATTTTGATCTCAAGAAATTTTCTGTGACTTGTTGAGAAGAAATTAGTGGATCATAGATTGATTTCTTTCATTGTTGCTGAATTTTACAGTTGGGCAATCCTGTTCTTGAGTTTGCCACTGATTTCAACTCAAGGGCTGAGTTTTTCTGGTCCCATGGATTAATCTCAGACTCCACATATAACCTTTTCAGTTCAGTGTGCAACTACTCCCGATATGTAGGAGAGTATTACAGAGACTCTCTTAGCCCATTTGCGAAAGAGTGATGAGCCAAGTGACTAGAGAAACCAGCAGATTTGTCGACAAGTATGATGTTACCCTCGATGTCTGCATGTCATCAGTTCTTTCACAATCTTTGGTTCTAAGTCCTCAAGTAAGTTTAAGCCAGCGGTTTGTGATTACGAAAAATTCTAGTTGAAGATCTTTGTTGGTGATGGTAGTCTTCTTATTTTGATGCAGCAAGTTACCGAGCGAATAGATGTTTGTGTGGAAGATGAGACACTGAACTATCTCAACCGCAAAGATGTGCAAGAAGCCCTCCATGCCCGACTCACTGGTGTGGCAAAATGGACAGTTTGTAGCAGGCAAGTTTTTCGCAAACTTTCTATGTCTGTAATTTGAAGTTTTCTTTAGAATGATTATCGCAAATGCCATTGTTTGCTTCTGAGCTGATTTCTCAGAAGATAAAACAATTGACTCTTGAACTTGTTGTTCCTAGGTGTTATAATCTAAATTTGATCACTGAAGAAACAATTTGACCAGTGCTACTTTAGAAACAGAAACAATTGAGAACTACCAAGGTTTTCTCACATCGCACAAGAAATTCACAATTAATTCATTCTCTCTCATTCTTTTAGAAAGGAGGAAGAAGAAGACGAAGAAACTGTTGCAAATTCATCCTGATCACATTAAAGACAACTCCTTTTTCCATTGTCCAAGTCATGATATGGAAACTACTGTATCAACACTTAGTTTCAATATTTAGTTCTTTTCAGAATATTTGTACATGATGTTGAGTTAAAAAAAGAAAAAGAATATGACATTTTATACATGTTTAGTCAGTTTATTTTAGAAAATGAAACTCTTTATGAGATTGAGATCATAGTGCAAAAAATATCCACCTCAAGTTCAAAGTCACTGGCCTGTTTCTGGCATAATTTTTATAAATTATGCTTCATATGATTCTTTTAAAATTATATAATGGATCAGAATTATTCAACCTACTGGTCAGTGGTCACTTCCTTTAGACTATTACCCAGCTGAAATACAAAAACATATGAAGTATAATTGAAGCAGCAAAGTTGCACAATTGACCATTTTGTTGTTAATATTACGAAAAAAGTAACCTCACTTCAGTTCATACATCTTCTCAAAACCGGTCTCTATTCTTTTTCAGTGTACTTGAATACGAACTACTCAACCTGGAAATACCCACTATCTCAGTTGTCGGTTCGCTGGTGAAGTCTGGAATCCCTGTCTTGGTCTACAGGTAAATAAATGTCGATAGCAAGAACCTATTTTTCAAACTTAAATCTCCATATCCTAACTCTATACGGTTCATTTGTTGATGTTTCAGTGGGGATCAAGACTCGGTCATTCCTTTAACTGGGAGCCGGACTCTGGTACAGAGACTGGCAACCGAACTAGGACTGAACTCGACAGTTCCTTACCGAGTTTGGTTTGAGGGGAAGCAGGTAACAAATTAAATCAAACTCCCAAATGATCTTGTTGATTCTAAATGTTTGTTGTCATTTTTCTTGCCATTATTTTGATAAAATTTATCAGGTTGGCGGATGGACTCAAGTGTATGGCGATATGCTCTCTTTTGCGACCATAAGAGGAGCTTCGCATGAAGCTCCATTCTCACAGCCTGCGAGATCTCTTGGGCTCTTCAGAGCTTTCCTCGCAGGCAGGCCGTTGCCGGAAACATTCTGACATATGCCGTGCCAAGGTTTTCTTTTTTTTTTTTTTTCTTTTTTTGGAAGTGTAAGGGGGTTTGTGTTGGTGTTTTGTAAGTGAGATCAGCATTCATTTCACTGGTTTGCCAATGTATTGAAACTGCGAGTTGGAGAAATTGTGTGAAGAGCATGCAGAATGTGTGTTTTTGATCAGCTATCAACTTGTGTTTCAGATTTGTTAACCTCAGATGAGAAATTAATGTGTAATCTGTATTTCTTGGCTACCACTTTGAGTTTTGATTGTCCTTTTTTGCAATATTATTGGTTATATTCTTCAAGAAATATGTCAATTAACAGGGGTTAAAGTACATTAGGGTCAATGCATTCTATATGGCTCAAAGATGAGAGTAGGGGTGAGCATCGGTACGGTGCGGATTTTACTAAAAAAAAATCAAAACCGCACCGCACCTAATTGGATCTCAAATCGAAATGATATTTTCAATTCGGTTTCGATTTTGGGTGGTGGAGGGAGGGTTTGGGGGGGGGGGGGGGGGGGGGGGGGGTGGCGAGAAGCGCGCGGGGGGGAGGGGGGTGGGGGTTGAGGTCCTGGGAGGCTGATGAGAGCACGAGGGTGGGGTGGGGAGGTCGGCGGAGGTGGGGTGGGGGGGGGGGTGGGGGGATCGAAGAGAGAGGAAGAGAGATTGAGAGTTCGGTCTGAGAGAGGAAGAGAGACTGAGAGGGGGGGAGAGAGAGAGAGTTCACTTGAGAGGAAGACAGAGAAAGAAAGTTCGGTTCGGTTTACCGAAACCTAAAAAATTGAGAGCCAAACTGGACTCCTTCTCAATGCATTCTAATTGGCTCAAAGATGAGACATGAGAGACAATTTTTTTTTCCCCTCCCTTTTTTTGGAATTATGTGAGGAAAATGTTGTAAAAGGGAATTATCCACCTAATTATTTTGGAAAAGAAACAAAGTGAAAAATATTTCAAATTGCTGCACATTTTGTTGTGGACATTGATTGCCATCTGTGGCAGTTGATCTCCTTATAAATTCGATCCGACAACTGGTTGGATTCGGTTGGAGTCTTATTATATATGGATTCATTGAGGATTCAAATCTGACAATTAATTTGTCAGAGATTCAGATTATAATCAGAAATCAAATATTTCTCTCAAACATGACAAATCCTACTCAATAGAAGTTGGCAATCTTTTCTTGTTCAAATGTCTTTTCTATTTTTATGTTCCTAAGAAATATTAGAATTATCTAGACATGATTATTGATCAATCTTTTATATAGATTGTGTTTAGAAATAAAGGTCACTTAAATTGACTTAGGGCCAGTGTGGCTTTAGAATTAAGTTTTCTGCAGTTAAATCTCTTAATTACCTGGAATCAATTTGAGGTTCGTTAGGTTATCATTTTAGTAAATTGCAATGGCTAGTTCAAAAGTTAGAACTGTAGTTAAATTGGATTTTTCTTTAATAATTTGGAGAAGGAGAAATTTTAATATTATTAATAAAAGGTTACATTAATATATATAAAGTGGAGAATGAAATAAGAAAGTAGACATGTCTAGATACAATATATCACATGTCTATACACATATCTAAATACAATATATCACATGTCTGTTAACATCCTCCTCAAACTTAGGTGAATCAAACACCGAGAGTTTGGAAATACGCTCGTCGCCGTCAACGGCGGGAATGGTTAAATCTTTGCTCATCGATCATCTCTGTTGACGGCGGGAATGGAGAAGTCATCGCTCGTCGATCGTCTCTTGTCGACGGCGGAAATGGTGGAGTTATCGCTCGTCAACGGCAGGAATGGTGAAGTTATCGCTGGAAAGATCTCGGAGGAGGAAACCTCCACGCAGAGGGTGAGGGCCGAAGACGGCTGTGGAGGAAAGGGCCGAGGGCAGCGTTGTATTCAATGGAACATAAAATTCCGCTTTACGAACCAATAAGTCATATAAAACTGTTATGAAATTACTGGCGTTTTCAATAAACTACTTTTCAAAAAAATAACATCCTTAATGAAAATTTAAGAAAACGGTTACGTGAATATCATGTGATATTTTCATGACTAAATACACATAAGTTGTCAAATCTCACATAACGTTCATATATTATCATTTCTTAATGTTTGGCCGAGATATGGTAATTCTTTTGAAAAGTATAGAGAAAGTTTGTGAAAATCTATTGCATTTTTAAAAATCCGTGGTAGTTTTGAAAACGACTGAAAGTTGATGATAATTTTATGTGATTTAGCTTAAAATAAACTACCATTTAGAGACTAAGAGCCAAATACTCTGAAGTAGAGAGAGATGGGAAGGATCACAATTTGGTCAGAGGATTTTTGGTGGACCATTGGGCTCAACTACAAAGGATGGGCTAAGGCGCTTTTTGTTAGATATCTGCTTAACAGAAATCAATCTGACAACTAATCAAGATCACTGAGATATCAACAATCTAATTGGCCAGGTCGGCAAATATCAGGTGGGAGGTTTTCCGTTCAATAGAACGTTCCTTAATTTAAGAACCACCTTTCAATTTCCTTCCTTGGTAAACACCAATTAGACTGAATCTAAATCAGTCTCGATATACTGTAAAGTATATTCCCTGTATAAAGGACTTAATCCACTTATACAGTATTTTGGAGTGAGGTACGCTTAGAGCGAATCTCCTTAAGACAATTACGTCCTCCGCACCGGTGCTAACGGGATAATGGACGTTGGTCTCCCAAGATACAACACTCATTCACGGTATTTGGATAGCACTACCAAATCACCGTACGGTCGAATCGTAGTCAACCAGTACCTTCACAGGATCGTTGAAGCAGCTGTACAAGGACAAATTTCGAATGAATATTTGCCTTTACTTTGGAGTAGGCACCCACTGTTGAGGACGAAGGAAGGTTGAAGAATATTCTTCTTCAGAAGTCCCAGATTCAGACTTCCCAGAACTCACTTAGCAGTTAAGAACATTTAGAGAGAGAGAGAAGGGTTTTTCTGAATTTGGTGTTGTTGGTTTCTTTCAATTGAGAGATGGGAGCGGTTTATATAGCGCTCCATGAGGGGCCAACGGGTCCGAACCCAACGAAAGGTTGCAACCTTTCGACCCAACAGTCACAACTGTTGGTTGCCCAACTGACGCACCCAACAGTCGCAACTATTGGCATTCCAACAGTCGCAACATTTTTGGGCATTCCAACAGTCGCAACATTTTTTGGAGCGGGTCCGTTGGCGGGTCGGTTCGGATCCGGATAGCGGAGCGGGTCCGGTTCGGGTAGCGGAGCGGTATGCTCGCAACCCATACCGCAAACCCGATTCAAAAAAGAATCAGACCGGGTAGGGAACCCGAACCCAGACCCGAGCCCGAGCCCGAGCCCGGCCCGGCCCGGCCCCGGCGCTGCCGCTGCCAGCGGCGGCGCGCGCGCGCGCATGCCTGCATGTGCGGGCATAGTTCCCTCCTTTTCGCGCGCGAAAACTCCAAGTACCCAAAGGGCACGCCTTTTGTTCTCAATTTTCTCTATTTATATACCACGAACTTCCATCCCACGGCCAATGTGGGACTAAATGCTTTTAGCTACATTTAGTCTCATTTTGGCTTTGAATTAGGCAATCTTTAGACTTGAATATCTCATTCATTCGAAGTCGGAATTGAACATGTGAATATACCACGTTCATCCCCAATGGAAGGAGAAACACACTCCAACCATCATCTAATGATTCGATCAACAGATCTCGCCATAATTCAACTCAAAAATTCGCATTTATATTCTTCAATTCCAACACTTTTCGCCTTTTCTTGCAACGCTGAACATAGACTTTGTGTGCAGGAGGTTTCGCGTTTGACTCCCATGCCACCGGACTCAATAGGGTAATGTTGCAGGTAAGTATTCTGGCAAGCTCAGGATACAGACTTGCAAAACATAGACGATCAAAGTTTAAGGAGGTTGTGTCGTAAAATCCTCCGAGGCTCAAGTTAGCTAAATGGTATTGAAGAAAATAGACAACAGTTACACTAGAGCTAGTTAAGACGAACCTTCTAAATGATGCACTGTTAAGAATGTCTATTTGGATTAGGAAACAAATGATTTATGTGTGTGTGACTCACACACATGAACTGAACCCCATGTTAAAGAGGTTAGGGCTCGAGCCCGATCGAATCCGCTCTGATGTCGAAGTTAGTCTAAGACGATCATAATTTTGGTGGAGTTTTTGGGTTTTCTTTCAAACGTACCTTATCTCCGAGAGTCTATGGCTATTTCCATTGATCAAGTTTAATCTATAGCTGTAATTTTCTAGTTTAGAAGTCTCAGAGACTGAACATTCAGGATTGATTCCTAACAAACAGAGGTTTTAAAGATAATTTTTTTTGGTTGGGTCCGAGGCTTTAAATGGGCTTCAGGCCTAAATATCACAAGGATTATCTATTGAGCATGAACCCGCCGTCTACTGGCTGATAGGGCCCATGCTCGGTGTTTTGGCAATTCATCTGGGCCACAGGCTTCTGCCAGGTTCCCTAAGAGTGGGCCGAATTGAGGACGGCTCATTAGGTGACGGGCCAAGCTAACTGGGCCTATAACGTGGCCCAACGTGGCCGATATCCCAAACAGTCACAATTCACGGATCCATTGATCGAGATCGAGATCGAGATCGAGATCGAGAGAGAGGTTTTAAACTTGAAGAGTAAAGAGTAGAGTTTTTTTTATTACAATAGTAGACATGTAGAGAACTCAACAATATCAAGGTTTTGTCTTCATCGTCATCACTAAATCCACATACGCTAAATCCACGAGAAGCTTCATGTAGTTGTTTATGTGATCACTAATAAAACTCCTATCTTCAACTGAAAATGGTAAAGTCTTATCTTCAAATACAAGCGTTCTCAACGCTCTTCGTCAAGTATTTGCTCATGAGAGTCTCCCAAATTTTCTTCACCAAAGTCTCATTCATCACATCTGATCTTGTGATAAACAAGCTCTAATTACTCTACACGCCATTCGGTTATTTTCTTTCAAACATTCTCTTCTATTCTGTCGGTTTCTCTTGCAACTCAAGAGAATCTCCAAATTCCACACATTTAACGCATCTAAAACTTCGCATCTCCATAATCTAAAGTTGTTTATTCCGTCAAACTTCACCACATCAATTTTTAAGTGATGAATATTCTATATGTTCTTTATAACGAAAGAATAACTCCCTTCAGCTGCTTCTTCAGCCATTTCTACTCCAAATTCTCATAATCAGGCAAGCAAAACAACTATAGAATTGTAAATTAAGATAAAGAAAGAATTTTTACCTTCAATTGAAACTCTAAGTAGAATTTTCAATTGATCTTTCCACCAAAAGATAAAAGACTAGATCCAACAAGATAAAAATCCGATTTTTATCACCACGAAAGCTTCAGATATTCAAGAATCAAGCTCCCAATCAAGATCCACTCTACAATACGAACCCCAATCATAGCCTAGAGCTCCGATATCACTTGTAGGGATCCAGAGGGGCCAAGAAACATTACACAAGTGCAAAAATAATCACATAAGAAAGAGACAAAGATTTAACGAGGCTCAGCAAGCCTGCCTATATCCTGAGACAGAATAAAGAGATCTATTAATTGATCAAAGAGTTTACAAGAGAAATATGATTTTTCACTTTTTCTAGGTCACAACAGAATGAACATATATCCCTATCTATAGACAAGAATGAGAGGGCAAAAATAGAGTAGGTCGGTTCACAGCCGACTGTCAGAACCCGAGCACCGGTTGACCGTGCGGTCGACTGGTGCAAGCTCTATTACTCTTTATTAAATTCAGAGAATGGGTAAGTCGATAGGGCGGTCGACCGACACTGGCATCATCACTCTCTATTAAACATCATAGAGTGGGTCGGTTGTCAACTGACACTGGCATCGTCAGTCTCTATAAAATCTTAGAGAGTGGGTCGGTCGACCGAAGTACTCTCTATTGATTCTCAGAGAGTGGGTTGACCCGGTCAACCGACAATACCCAATGTGCAAATTGTGTGCACGGATAGACCGATCCGATCCCTCTGCTTGCCTTGGCTTTAATTGTCTTCCATCTCTCTAACATGAGTTAAAAAAACTCTATCTTCTAGATTTTGATTCTCTCCCTACATATTGGCTGTCATAGCTCATTGTATCAACACATGCTCATAATATTTTCAAAATAGGAAAATTCCCAGCATCTAAACCACCGGCTATAGGAAAATTCCCAGCAACAAAACCTCCGATATTAAAGAACCAGCTACAGACATATTTTTTTGGAGTTTCTAAAATTTAGTTTTAAGAGTCATAATCATGTTAGGATTTGCTTAAAGTTCTTTACTTTTAAAATAAAGCAAGTAATAGGAGTCTGATTTTGAATAGGATTTGTATTATGCTCCCCCCTCCCCTATAAAACTTATACTTGATTTGAAAAAAAAGCGAGTTTGAATAAAAGTTTCCCTCTGCATCGGAGATGGCCGAGTTTGTGGTGGGCTTGGCCGCAAACGAAGCAGAACGTCTAGTGAACAATCTCCTGAGCAAGCTGTACGTTCAACTATCAGGAGAAGTATCCCTTATGTTAGGCGTGCGCGATGAGATCCGATTCATCAGATACGAGATGGAGATCATGAGCGCGTTCCTCAGGATGGCCGTGTTAGAACCTTGCCGAAGATTCAACGCGCACGTTGCCGACGAGATTCACAGCCAAGCTACACAAGAAAACTCACGCGAATTGTAAACACGATCTCGAATTGGTGCTGCAAAGCTTGACTTTTTTTCGTTGTATATTCCTCTGTTTTTAAAGACAACTAAATGGAGAACAAAATGGAAAGAAAAACTGCCTTCAATCAGGCCGATCACACAAGGTAACTAATCTAAATATGGTATGCTAAATTACTGCCTTCAATCAGGCCGATCACACAAGGTAACTAACCTAAACATGGTATGCTAAAATAGTGGCACGTTTGCTAAATTAGTGGCAAGGATTATCTCCATCAATTTGTGACACGTTTGCTAAATTAGTGGCACGCAAGGATTATTCCTTCAATCTCCTCCTAAGCTTGTCGTGCACCTTCAACCACATTGATCATGCCGATCTTTGAGCGAAATTCTTGAAATTTTGCCCTGCCCAATGACTTCGTCAGGATATCACTGAGTTGTTCTTCACTCCTGACGAACTGCACCTTGATCAGACCCTTTTCTTCGCATTTTCGGACCAGATGGTACTTTACCTCGATGTGCTTACTCTGTCCATGGAGAACCGGGTTCTTGATCAGGGCGATGGCGGACTTGTTGTCCACTTTGAGCAGAGAAGCGCTCGGCTTGGATCCCTGCACTTCTCCCAGCACTTGAGCGAGCCACAACGCCTGGCAGGTCGCATTTGCCGCAGCAATGTACTCCGATTCTGTAATACCCCGTTTCCGTAATACGTACTAAGTTGCGTATTCAGCTTTTCGATCGTATTTTTCGATTTACTTCCCGTATTTGACCAATTTCAATTTCAAATATCATTTTCTAATATATTAGATTTTTGATGAATTTTTGGAATTTTCTAAAATTAAAATGAATTTCTTCAAAACCGGTGTCGACCAGTGTCGCTGATCGATTCCCGAATTTTTATCTTACAAACAGTTAGGAATTTCAAGAAAATCTTTTAGACATTATTTCTTAGAATGACATTTCTTATCTAAATACTTTTTCTGAGAATTTTATAAATTTATGAAAATTCTTTCGGAGTCGGTAGGTAACTGATTCCGGGATTTTTAGTTTTAAAACTATAAGGTATTTCTTCAAACAGATTTCACTATACGTCTTCATATATTATTATTGATTTTTGGTAAAATTTACGAGTCGTTCCGAGATACTTGAATTTCGGACGATTTCGGTATTTCCGAAATGTTTTCCCGCATTCTTGACTTGAACCTAGGAATCCGTGTTTCCGGTATTTTCATTTTCCAAGACCAAGAAAATCTCTTCATTTATCAATTCTTTTCTTTTTCCTTTTCCCTATTTTCTTTTCCTTCCTTCACAACCACAAAAAATTCCATTTTCCAAATTTCCATTTTCTTCCAAAAAATTCCATCTCCACACATTCTCACCAACCTCCCTCATTTAATACATCTCTCTCTCTCTCTTTCTCATGGCCGGCCACCATTGGCCAAGGGAGACACCTCATCTCCCCTATTTTACACAAAACCCCTCTCAAATTCTTTAATTGCATTCCCTTTACAAAAATCAAAACCTATATAAATCCTTTCCTTTACAAACCTTTTCTCTTTTCTTCACTTCACCAAGAGATTAGCCTTCACCATTTTCTTCTCCATCTCAAACCCTAACTCCAAAACACCACAAGGTCTTCATCTCCTTTTCAAGCAACGACTGCTTTTGGATTGTGATCGTCCGTAGTATCGCCGTGGAATCATTTGGTGATATTTATCGACACGATCTTTTCGGAACTCGTCAAGTCTCGATTTAACCGTTCAAGGTGAGTATTTTACTCACCAAGACTAGACTACTTCTTTGTGTACATATGATGATCATTCATATACACTTGTGTCATAAAAATCCCATTTTTAGGCCAACAAACAACATCAGAATTTCTGTTCTGTTTTCTGTTTTCTTCACGATTAGTCGACTTAACCTAGGGCCTAGTCGACTAACCCACCTTAGTTGAAAAGTAGTCTTTCTAATTTCACAGTTTTAGTCGACTAAGCCATATTACCAGTCGACTAGACCCCCCTAGTCGACTACATTTTTAGCCTAGTCGACTAATCTTTCCTTGGACCAGAAAACACCAACTCTCGGCCCTAGTCGACCTAGCTTAGATATTAGTCGACTTGAGACCCCTAGTCGACTACTATTTTCACCTAGTCGACTAATATTTCCTGGAATAAATCCTAACTTTCTGTATCACAGTTTTAGTCGACTTAGCCCCCTATTAGTCGACTTAGGTATCTGTTAGTCGACTATACATTTCACTCTAGTCGACTAACTTTCCTGAAACAGAAACCCAACTCTCTGTTTCCCAGTTTTAGTCGACTAATTCAGACTGTTAGTCGACTTAAGACCCCTATTAGTCGACTAACCCTTCCACCTAGTTGACTAATTCTGACTGTTTGACTTGGTTGATTCTATTCTGAATTTGGATCTTATTGTTGATACACGTGTGGCATATTATTCTTGTTCTTGCTTCTTAACTGATACTACATGACATGTTACTTGATAGACATTATCTCATACTGTTTCATGACTTGTTATTACATATCATAGCTCCATAACTTGTTAAAATGCGAATATCACCACTTATCATGCCATCACTTGAACCAAGCATGATACACTTGACTTTTGCATAAAATGGACCAACTTACACATGGGTCGGGGGAAAACATGCGGATATCGATATGTGTTCGTGTTTACAGTGGCTTTTAGGAATGTTGTGCAACTCATGTTCCGGTCTGACCTGTGGGCCTCCAGGGGACCGAGGGGAGTGCTTGCTCCCTCTATTACTGGTACCATCATGATAAGGGCATACATAAGTCCCTCCTGAATGGCCTAGCGGCTGGCTTCCGTCACCAAGCAACGGAACAATCCTGGACCGTTATCCCGGGCATGTACGAGATCCACTGTAAACATAGTTCGTCGATACAACCGCTGATTTCCAATAACCTCCTTGCTTTATTGGGATATGGATCTATGTGCTCTGGGACGCTGGGTCACATAGCTAGATATCACAGTAAGACAAGTAATAATAATAAAACGTTAATTGTAGATCTATAGTACGACTTTATCTATTCATGCTTTTCATATCTGTTAGTTGATATACCTTATATAGTCCCATCTTACTTGTACTCGTCCCTTAGCCACTTGGCTGTAGCTATCTATTGTTTATATGTCTTGATCCTTTGGATTTGCATATTCAGATTCCGAGACCTGGAACGAAGTGGATCCTTCCACGGAAGATCAGACATACTTCAGTGAGCAGGCTGACCAGCTCTAGTTCCCTCGTACCGTACTCCTCTTTTTGGCTCACGAGTCTCCATCTCTTACGTGAGCACCTTGTGTATATGTTTGTATATTGTCCTTTTGGACTTGGATCTGATAAATAACACTTGTAAAGTGTATTACTTTATCATAATTTGTATAACTTTGTACTTGTATCTTGTAAGTTGGCCTATGAATACACCACGCTTTGTGTTGTACTCTGTTTCCTTATTGTACTTTTATGCTTAGCGTATATACGTGGGGGCTTCTTCTGACCTACGTATATACGTCGCAGTGACGTCCCCGTATCCGTGAAATCGGGGCGTTACAGGTTGGTATCAGAGCCTAGGCTCTCAAACCTAAAGTACAAACAAGTAGCAAATTCTAGAAATTTGCTTATGCCAACTACAATGTACAAAGTTATAGAGTCCTTCTTGCTTCTTTCGTTGATCAATTCCTTCGTATCCTAAACTCCTTTCCTTTGTTTTCAATTCCAGTTATCATTCGGTATGGAGAGACGATCGGGTCGTAACAATATCGGGCAAGTCCCGAATGGACCCGTAGGAGGAGAGAATGCTGATATCCTGAAGGTCATTCAGACCATGCTGGGAAACCAGCAACAGCAGATGGAAAATCAGCAACAGCAGACCGAGCTCCTTAGGCAGGAGTTGGCAGCCCCGAAGGAGCAGAGGCCGGGGAACGTGTCTGACTTCCGACGGCTGCAACCGGCCATCTTCACGGGAGGCGAGAAACCATTGGAGGCTGAGCAATGGTTGACGGACACTACAGACCTACTGAATGCAGCCCGTGTCCCGAAGGAGAACCAAGTTGAAGTAGCTAAGATTCAGTTAAAGGATGTTGCGAGAACTTGGTGGCTCGCAGAGGAGGCTAGACTGGAGAAGCCTGTCACTTGGGATGCCTTCTCCAAGAGTTTTTACAGCCGCTTCTTCCCTGCTACGGCACAGAAAGATATGGAGGAGCAATTCATCAGGCTCCAGCAGTGGAACAAGTCCGTGGACGAGTATGCCGCGGAGTTTCTTCGACTGAGCCGCTTCGCGCCGTATATGGTAACGGACGAGGAGAAGCGAGCGAGCAGGTTTCAGCAGGGTCTACAGATGAAGATTCAGATGTACCTGATGCCCCAGCAGCTGAAGACCTATGCAGAGGTTCTCACCATCGCTCGGGAGGTAGAGCGTGGGTTGAGAAGGAGCAAGGGGATCAGATGAGACAGCAGGTCATGAAGCGGCCATTTGTACCTATGGGAAGGGGGGGCCGTTCAGAGCAGCGAAGGTCCAGATGAGGCAACCTTTCAGGCCAGCTCCTTACCAGACGGCCCAACCTATTGCCTTCTGCAACTATTGTCAGAAACCAGGGCACACTCGACCAAATTGCCGGAGGGCAAATGGGCTGTGCTTGGTGTGTGGATCCAGAGACCATTCCATAGAGGCTTGTCCACACAGGAGAGTGGGGATAACCGGTCAAGCAGTGCCAGCACTTCAAGGACCGAATGGACAGAGGGTGCTACCAGGGCCACTTGGGCAGAGGAACCAGGGACCGGTGTTGAGGAGAGCTCTACCCCTTCCTCCACAGCATGTTGTTCGCCCAGTCCAGAGAGGAGGCAGGACTGCAGCAGGGCGTGGCAGAGGTCAGGCTTATACTCTGACAGCAGAAGAGGCTGAGGCTTCAGAGGAGGTGATAACAGGTAACATCAGAGTTCATTCAATACCTGTTCTCGCTCTCTTCGATTCAGGAGCATCCCACTGTTATATCTCAGATAAATTTGTGGCTGTACATTCTATTCCTGTTAAATTGTTAGACCACAAATGGGAGATAAGTACAGGGAATGGGGTAGTTATATCTTCCCGAGTTTGTACTGACTGTCCAGTAGAACTATGTGATAAGGTCTTAGCCATAGATATGCTCGTACTAGACACCAAAGGGTACGACGTAATCTTAGGCATGACTTGGCTCAGTCAGTACTATGCAGTGATTGACTGTAGGGAGAGGAAGATTAATTTCAGAATTCCCCTTCAACCTGAATTCCAGTTTAGTGGAGAAGTGAAGTCCACTAGGGGAAAGACTCAGATGATTACTTCGGAGGTTCAGAAGCAGAAGGTGCCGGTGTGGGATGAATTCCCAGAGGTGTTTGCTGAGATTTCAGGACTGCCACCGGAAAGAAAGATTGAGTTCTCCATTGATACAGTTCCAGGAGCAGCTCCGATATCTAAGGCTCCGTACAGGATGGCACCGACGGAGTTAGAGATTCTGAAGAAGCAGCTGCAGGAGTACTCAGACAAGGGATTGATTAGGCCAAGCACTTCACCATGGGGAGCTCCAGTACTGTTGGCCAACAAGAAGGATGGTGGTAAGAGACTTTGTATCGATTATAGGGAATTGAACAAGGTCACCATCAAGAACAAGTATCCCTTACCCAGGATTGATGATCTATTTGATCAGCTTCATGGAGCCCGTGTATTCTCTAAATTGGATTTACAGTCGGGTTACCATCAGCTGAGGGTGAAGAAGGAGGATATTCCGAAGACGGCATTCAGACCCGTTATGGCCATTATGAGTTTCTCGTTATGCCTTTCAGAGTTACCAATGCCCCTGCAGTTTTCATGGACTTGATGAACCGAGTGTTCTCGCCCTACTTGGATCAGTTCGTTGTTGTTTTCATAGACGACATTCTGATCTATTCAAAGAACAGCAAGGAGCATGCAGAACACTTGAGGATTGTGTTGCAGACTCTTCAGCAGGAGCAGCTTCATGCCAAGAGAAGCAAATGTGAGTTCTGGTTGGACAGCATAGCATTCCTTGGACATATGGTGTCAGCAGCAGGTATCTCAGTTGATCCGAGCAAAGTCCAGGCAGTAAAGGATTGGCCAGTTCGAGGACGGTGACTGAGATTAAGAGTTTTCTTGGACTAGCGGGATATTACAGACGCTTTGTTCAGGATTTCTCTAGAATTGCAGCTCCGTTGACCAGGCTCACCAGAAAGGGGGAGAGGTACATATGGACAGAGGAGTGTGATGTAACCTTCGAGCAGTTGAAGCAGAAGCTCATTTCCGCTCCTATCTTGAGAACTCCCTCAGGGAGGGGAGGGATGGTCATCTTTAGTGATGCATCAGGTAAAGGCCTAGGATGTGTACTTATGCAACATGATCATGTTATAGCATATGCATCTAGGCAATTGAAGCCTCATGAGCGGAATTACCCAACTCATGACTTGGAGTTGGCAGCAGTGATCTTTGCTTTGAAGATTTGGAGGCACTATCTTCTGGGAGATAGAGTGCTGATATATACAGATCACAAGAGCCTCAAGTATATCTTTTCACAGAAAGAACTGAACATGAGGCAGAGGCGGTGGTTGGAGCTGATGGCAGACTATGACATTGACTTGCAATATCATCCAGGCAAGGTCAATACAGTTCCTGATGCACTGAGTAGGATGCCAGAGAACAGAGTGCTTGTCCAACTTACTCAGCAGAAGGAGTTGATTCAGGACTTTATCAGATTGGACTTGATGGTGGTTCGAGGAGCTGAGAAGACAGGACAGCTTATGACCTTACAGATCCAGTCTTCATTGATAGATGAGATTAAGGAAGCTCAGAAGGAGGACCCCAGGCTACAGACATTCCGAGTTCAGGTGGAGGCTGGATTGAGGACGGATATTTGTATTCGTCCGGATGGTGCATTGTACTTTGGAGGTAGACTTTGTGTTCCCCAAGGGGAAGTTAGACAGAAGATTTTGGAGGAAGCACATAGTTCAGCCTATTCTATACATCCAGGAGGAAACAAGATGTACCAGGACTTGAAGAAGCAATTTTGGTGGAATGCCATGAAGAGAGAGATAGCTCAGTTTGTAGCTAAGTGCTTGGTGTGCCAGCAGATAAAGATTGAGCATCAGAGATCAGCTGGACTTCTTCATCCTTTGCCAATACCTGAATGGAAGTGGGAGCACATCACTATGGACTTTGTCACGGCATTACCTCGTAGTCCCAAAGGTAATAATGCTGTGTGGGTTATCATTGATCGCCTCACCAAGTCAGCTCACTTCATACCATTCAGGGTGGGTCAGACTACAGAGGTTCTGGCAGATAAGTATGTGAAGGAGATAGTTCGTCTGCATGGAGTTCCAGTCAGTATTGTTTCAGATAGAGATACCAGATTCAGATCTCATTTTTGGGAGAGTCTCCAAGAGAGTCTGGGCACTCGTCTGAAATTCAGTACAGCATATCACCCTCAGACAGACGGACAATCTGAGAGGACCATTCAGATACTTGAAGACATGCTTAGAGCCTGCATAATTGAGTTCAAGGGTTCATGGGAAGATCATCTTCACTTGGCTGAGTTTTTATAACAACAGTTATCAGGCAAGTATCAAGATGGCACCTTTTGAGGCACTGTATGGGAGGAAGTGCAGGTCACCGATTTGTTGGGATGAAGTCGGTGAGAGGAGTCTATTGGGGCCCGAGATCCTGATTCAGACCACAGAGAAAGTCAGGATTATCAGAGATCATCTCAGGGCAGCTCAGAGCAGACAGAAGAGTTGGGCAGACACACGGAGGAGGCCATTGGAATTCCAGGTTGGAGATCATGTATTCTTGAGGATATCACCTACCAAGGGAATCATCCGGTTTGGTGTTCGTGGAAAGCTGAGTCCAAGATATATCGGCCCATTCGAGATTTTGGAGCGAGTGGGAGATGTGTCTTACAGATTGGCATTGCCGCCTTCTTTGGACGGAGTGCACAATGTTTTCCACGTATCTCAGTTGAGGAGGTATGTAAAGGATGATAGCCATATTTTGGATCACTCCGAGCTGGAACTGCAACCGGACTTATCATATCAGGAGCAGCCGATGGCCATATTGGATAGAAGTGTGAAGACACTGAAGAACAAAGCCATACCTTTAGTGTTGGTGTCTTGGAACCGCCATGCGCCAGGAGAGGCCACCTGGGAACGAGAGGACGTCATCCGAGAGCGTTATCCTCAACTCTTCTCATCTTGATTGGTAAGACTCTTTCCTTTTACTCTTTTCTATTGTTATCTTCTTCCTAGCCTTATCTATCTGTTACCATTCCTGTTACCCTTCACCTTATGAAATTTCGAGGACGAAATTTTTGTAAGGTGGGTAGATTGTAATACCCCGTTTCCGTAATACGTACTAAGTTGCGTATTCAGCTTTTCGATCGTATTTTTCGATTTACTTCCCGTATTTGACCAATTTCAATTTCAAATATCATTTTCTAATATATTAGATTTTGGGTGAATTTCTGGAATTTTCTAAAATTAAATGAATTTCTTCAAAACCGGTGTCGACCAGTGTCGCTGATCGATTCCCGAATTTTATCTTACAAACAGTTAGGAATTTCAAGAAAATCTTTTAGACATTATTTCTTAGAATGACATTTCTTATCTAAATACTTTTTCTGAGAATTTTATAAATTTATGAAAATTCTTTTGGAGTCGGTAGGTAACTGATTCCGGGATTTTTAGTTTTAAAACTATAAGGTATTTCTTCAAACAGATTTCACTATACGTCTTCATATATTATTATTGATTTTTGGTAAAATTTACGAGTCGTTCCGAGATACTTGAATTTCGGACGATTTCGGTATTTTCCGAAATGTTTTCCCGCATTCTTGACTTGAACCTAGGAATCCGTGTTTCCGGTATTTTCATTTTCCAAGACCAAGAAAATCTCTTCATTTATCAATTCTTTTCTTTTTCCTTTTCCCTATTTTCTTTTCCTTCCTTCACAACCACAAAAAATTCCATTTTCCAAATTTCCATTTTCTTCCAAAAAATTCCATCTCCACACATTCTCACCAACCTCCCTCATTTAATACATCTCTCTCTCTCTTTCTCATGGCCGGCCACCATTGGCCAAGGGAGACACCTCATCTCCCCTATTTTACACAAAACCCCTCTCAAATTCTTTAATTGCATTCCCTTTACAAAAATCAAAACCTATATAAATCCTTTCCTTTACAAACCTTTTCTCTTTTCTTCACTTCACCAAGAGATTAGCCTTCACCATTTTCTTCTCCATCTCAAACCCTAACTCCAAAACACCACAAGGTCTTCATCTCCTTTTCAAGCAACGACTGCTTTTGGATTGTGATCGTCCGTAGTATCGCCGTGGAATCATTTGGTGATATTTATCGACACGATCTTTTCGGAACTCGTCAAGCCTCGATTTAACCGTTCAAGGTGAGTATTTTTACTCACCAAGACTAGACTACTTCTTTGTGTACATATGATGATCATTCATATACACTTGTGTCATAAAAATCCCATTTTTAGGCCAACAAACAACCATCAGAATTTCTGTTCTGTTTTCTGTTTTCTTCACGATTAGTCGACTTAACCTAGGGCCTAGTCGACTAACCCACCTTAGTTGAAAAGTAGTCTTTCTAATTTCACAGTTTTAGTCGACTAAGCCATATTACCAGTCGACTAGACCCCCCTAGTCGACTACATTTTTAGCCTAGTCGACTAATCTTTCCTTGGACCAGAAAACACCAACTCTCGGCCCTAGTCGACCTAGCTTAGATATTAGTCGACTTGAGACCCCTAGTCGACTACTATTTTCACCTAGTCGACTAATATTTCCTGGAATAAATCCTAACTTTCTGTATCACAGTTTTAGTCGACTTAACCCCCCTATTAGTCGACTTAGGTATCTGTTAGTCGACTATACATTTCACTCTAGTCGACTAACTTTCCTGAAACAGAAACCCAACTCTCTGTTTCCCAGTTTTAGTCGACTAATTCAGACTGTTAGTCGACTTAAGACCCCTATTAGTCGACTAACCCTTCCACCTAGTCGACTAATTCTGACTGTTTGACTTGGTTGATTCTATTCTGAATTTGGATCTTATTGTTGATACACGTGTGGCATATTATTCTTGTTCTTGCTTCTTAACTGATACTACATGACATGTTACTTGATAGACATTATCTCATACTGTTTCATGACTTGTTATTACATATCATAGCTCCATAACTTGTTAAAATGCGAATATCACCACTTATCATGCCATCACTTGAACCAAGCATGATACACTTGACTTTTGCATAAAATGGACCAACTTACACATGGGTCGGGGGAAAACATGCGGATATCGATATGTGTTCGTGTTTACAGTGGCTTTTAGGAATGTTGTGCAACTCATGTTCCGGTCTGACCTGTGGGCCTCCAGGGGACCGAGGGGAGTGCTTGCTCCCTCTATTACTGGTACCATCATGATAAGGGCATACATAAGTCCCTCCTGAATGGCCTAGCGGCTGGCTTCCGTCACCAAGCAACGGAACAATCCTGGACCGTTATCCCGGGCATGTACGGGATCCACTGTAAACATAGTTCGTCGATACAACCGCTGATTTCCAATAACCTCCTTGCTTTATTGGGATATGGATCTATGTGCTCTGGGACGCTGGGTCACATAGCTAGATATCACAGTAAGACAAGTAATAATAATAAAACGTTAATTGTAGATCTATAGTACGACTTTATCTATTCATGCTTTTCATATCTGTTAGTTGATATACCTTATATAGTCCCATCTTACTTGTACTCGTCCCTTAGCCACTTGGCTGTAGCTATCTATTGTTTATATGTCTTGATCCTTTGGATTTGCATATTCAGATTCCGAGACCTGGAACGAAGTGGATCCTTCCACGGAAGATCAGACATACTTCAGTGAGCAGGCTGACCAGCTCTAGTTCCCTCGTACCGTACTCCTCTTTTTGGCTCACGAGTCTCCATCTCTTACGTGAGCACCTTGTGTATATGTTTGTATATTGTCCTTTTGGACTTGGATCTGATAAATAACACTTGTAAAGTGTATTACTTTATCATAATTTGTATAACTTTGTACTTGTATCTTGTAAGTTGGCCTATGAATACACCACGCTTTGTGTTGTACTCTGTTTCCTTATTGTACTTTTATGCTTAGCGTATATACGTGGGGGCTTCTTCTGACCTACGTATATACGTCGCAGTGACGTCCCCGTATCCGTGAAATCGGGGCGTTACAGATTCACAGCTGGATTGCGCCACAACCCGCTGCTTCTTTGACTGCCATGAAATTGGGCTTTCCGCCAGCATGAAGATGACTCCAGTTGTGCTCTTTCTAGCATCAACGTCTCCAGCAAAATCAGCATCGCTGAAACCTGTTAGCTGGGCTTGATTTCCCTTCTTCCTGCTGAACCAGAGCCCCCAGTTGCTTGTTCCCGCCACATAACGAAGAATCTGTTTCACCGCTGCAAGGTGATCCTCCTTTGGCTCCTCCAGAAAACGGCTAACATATCCGACTGAGAACGCAAGATCAGGGCGGGTATTCACCAGATACCTTAAGCTCCCGATGAAACTCCTGTATGCTGTAGCGTCCACCGGTGACTCCGTGCTCTGCTTGCTTAGTTTCAGCCGCGCCTCCATGGGTGCTTGGCAAGGATTGCATCCTGCCATGCCGCTTCTCTCCAAGATCTTCGCGACGTATGCTCCTTGACTGAGCGAGATGCCGCTCGCGCTCTGCTTCACCTCGATCCCGAGGTAGTAGTGAAGTAGGCCGAGGTCGCTCATCTTGAATGCCGCCGCCATCTCGTTCTTGAACACCCTGAGGTCGTCGCGGTCCGTTCCAGTGATGACAAGATCATCGACGTAAACTCCGACCACCAGTTTCGCGTCGTTGTTCTGCCTGATGTAGATGGCGTGCTCCGACTCGCTCCTCCTGAAACCGAGCGACAACAGAGTGTCGTCGAGCTTCGTGTACCAGGCGCGTGGCGCCTGGTGCAGCCCGTACAACGCCTTCCGCAGCCTGAACACCTTGTGTTCCTTGCCGGAGACGATGAAACCTGCTGGTTGCTGGACGTAGACCTCCTCTTGTAGGTTGCCGTTCAAGAACGCTGACTTGACGTCCATGTGGTGCACCTCCCACCCTTCGTGCGCCGCGAGGGCGATGAGGAGGCGCACCGAGTCCAGCCTGGCTACCGGCGCGAAGACTTCGTCGTAGTCGATGCCGTGCCGCTGTGCATAGCCCTTCACCACGAGGCGCGCCTTATGCTTGGACACCGCCCCGTGTTCGTCCCGCTTTACCTTAAAAACCCACTTGACTCCAATCGCCTTGCGCCCAGGCGGGAGATCAGTGAGGTACCATGTGCCGTTTTCTTCGATGGCCTCTATTTCTTCAATCATTGCCTTCCGCCAGCTCGGGCTGCGCTCCGCCTCAGTGAACGAAGAAGGCTCGTCGTAGCTTGCTGCAAGCGGCTCCTTTGCCAGCAGGGCGCGTTGTGTGAAGCCACGCGGTGGGGCCGGCCCGATGATGTCGTTGACACTACGGAACCGGAGCGGTGCGTCGTAGTCATGGTCCGCATACAGGTTCTCGTCGTCAAACTCATCGTGTTGCTCCGCTACGTTGTCAGGCCCCCCCGGAGTCTGGTGTGCTGGCGCCTCTTCTGTATCGACAGCCGTCGGAGTCGCCTGGCCCGTGGTGGCATATTCGATCGTGAAGACGTCGTCACCGCCACTCGGCTCTCCATCGTCGCCGCCGGCACCCCAGTCCCACTGGGCCTGCTCGTCGAACGCCACGTCGCGTGTCACATGGACACGCTTCGTGATAGGATCGTAAGCACGGTAGGCCTTGGAGCCGCGCTCGTAGCCGACGAAGATCATCTTGCGCCCCCGATCTTCGAGTTTCTTCAGATGCGGCGTCGTGTTGCGGACGTACACGATGCATCCGAACGTCTTGAGGTGATGAACCGCCGGCTTCTTCCCGTGCCACGCCTCAAACGGCGTCATGCTGTCCACGCTCTTCGTCGGGCACCTGTTGAGCACATATACTGCAGTGCTTACCGCCTCGCCCCAGAACCATCCGGGCAATCCTTTCGCCTTGAGCATGCTTCTTGCCGTTGCCATCACCGTGCCGTTTCGACCCTCGACGACGCCATTCTGTTGTGGGCTGTACGGCGCGGTGTGTTGGCGATGGACTCCTTCGGCTGCGCAGTACTCCGCGAACTCGGCTGCGGTGAATTCGCCGCCCCGATCAGTGCGGAGCGCCTTCAGTTTGAGCCCGGACTCGCCTTCCGCTCGAGCTTGGATCTCCTTGATTTCGGCCGCTGCACGATCCTTTGAAGGAATCACGGCTAGCCACATGTATCTGCTGAGATCGTCCACCAGGAACAAGAAGTACTTATTTCCCCTTGGTGTTGCCGGCGCAATTGGGCCGCACAGGTCACCGTGTACCAGCTCAAGGCACTGCTTTGCCCGAAATTCTGCCTGAGCCGGGAACGGGTTTCGCCGCTGCTTGCCGGCCTGGCACGCCTCGCACAGCTCCTCTACCTGCCCTATCACAGGCAAGCCGCGTACCAACTCCTCCCGAGCTAGCTTCCGGAGCGCTGTCATGTTGACGTGCCCGAACCGCTCGTGCCAGCGCCACGCCACCTCGTCGCCGCTACTGCGCACCGCCAAGCATCTTGTCTCCGCTATCTTGACGTGGAGGGTGTACAGTCTGTTGGCCGCCCGCTTCACCATTGCCAGCATCCTTCCATCGGGTTCCCTGATCTGCATCACTCCGTCTTTGATGTCAATCTTGTAGCCCCTTTCATCAAGCTGTCCTACACTTACAATGTTCGTAGTTAGTCGAGGGATGAAATAGACACCGGGGAATGATCGGAGCTCGCCGTTCTTGCAGGAGAAAGTGATGGTCCCCCGGCCTTCTATCTGCGCCACGGAGTCATCGCCGAACCGCACGGTGCCGAGTACCGCCGTGTCCATCCTCGAGAATGCCGTCCTTGATCCGGACATGTGATTCGTCGCGCCAGTGTCCAGGACCCAGGACTCCGCCTCCCGATTCTTCTCTTCTCCGAGTTGAGTGAACACTTGCTGCTCCCAGATCTCGATCTGGGTGTGTGTCGTCGCCTCTGATTCAGAGCCGCCATGCCTCTGTTCCGCTCCCAACCCGACCGATCCAGACTGCGAGAGTGGAACATCAGTCAGCGGTGAGGTCGCTGGGGCTCCATCGGAAGATTGCACTTCAGATTTCGGCGGCGGGGAAATGGACGAGATTTTCGCGAGTAGGAGCGAGGCTTCTGCCTCATCTTGGACAGTATGGGCTTGCTCCTGTTTGGGCCTGGATCGACATTCGCGAGCCCAGTGACCCATCTTCCCGCAACGCCGGCACTCGTCCCCAGTGGGTTTTGACTGCCCACCTGGTGATGAGTCTCTGCGTGCGCGCCCGCGTCCTCGTCTTCCTCCTCCGCGCCGTCCTGCTCTGCCTCTGCCACCGCTTGCACCGCCGCCGGAGTGGTTCTCCGCCTCGCGCTACTTCCGTCGCGCGTCCCACTCCTCTTCCGTGAGGTACAGCTTTCCCTCTTGTTGTAATGACGCCGACGCTTCTTCGAACGCCTCCTCGGCCTCTTTCAAACGCCCGGTGAGATCGGCGACAGACATGGTCGAAATATCGAGCAATGTCTTAATCGCAATGGCGATCTGCTTGAACCGAGGTGGCAGGCTTCGGAGTATCTTTGCGACAACCTTGGCTTCCTCCACTTCTTCATCCATGGTGGCGAGTTGTGCCGTCATGTTGTTCAGGCGTAGCGCGAAGTCCTCGACAGTCTCGCCGTCCTCGAACACGGCGAGATCGAACTTTCGGCGAAGCTGCTGCGCCGTTGACTTCTTCACTCGATCATCTCCAACCCTCAAGGTCGCGATCGTGTCCCAGGCCTCCTTTGTCGTCTCCTTCTTGGCGATCGTCGGAATCATCTCTGGTGGCACCGCGCTGCACAAGGCGTCCAGCGCCATCATCTCCTCTTGCGGATCGACGCCATCCTCGATGACGGTCCACAACGCTCTCGCCTTCAACTTCACCTTCATCAGGAGTGCCCACTCTGAGTAATTGGTCTTGGTGAGGACAGGATACTTACTCCCACCGCTCACCTCACGAATCACCCGCTGGTACACCACACCATCTTTGGAGGCGCCGTCGTTGACTTTCTTCCCTGACATCTTTGATAGCCTCGCTCTGATGCCACTTGTTAGAACCTTGCCGAAGATTCAACGCGCACATTGCCGACGAGATTCACAGCCAAGCTACACAAGAAAACTCACGCAAATTGTAAACACGATCTCGAATTGGTGCTGTAAAGCTTGACTTTTTTTCGTTGTATATTCCTCTGTTTTTAAAGACAACTAAATGGAGAACAAAATGGAAAGAAAAAACTGCCTTCAATCAGGCCGATCACACAAGGTAACTAACCTAAACATGGTATGCTAAATTACTGCCTTCAATCAGGCCGATCACACAAGGTAACTAACCTAAACATGGTATGCTAAAATAGTGGCACGTTTACTAAATTAGTGGCAAGGATTATTTCCATCAATTTGTGGCACGTTTGCTAAATTAGTGGCACGCAAGGATTATTTCCTTCAGGCCGAAGCGGCTGCCGTCGTCCTCAACAACGAGGCGATGGCAGCGTGGGTGAAACAGGCGAAAGAACTATCCTACGCCGTCGAAGACTGCATCGACGACTTCTCGCTCCACCTCTGTTGTTCCGGCGACAGCCTCTTCACCGCCCAGAGACAGGATTCTCCACTGGCTTCTTGATTTTGAGCCTCAGCTCAGCGTGATGGTGGTTACTGGGCCGACCGGACTGGGGAAGACGAGCCTCGCCAGGAAAGTCTACGAGTGCCCGGCCATCACTGGCCGACGGTTCGCCCGCCGGGCGTGGATCCCGTGCCCGCACGTTAGGCACAACTGCGAGGGGCGGGCGCGTCTGCGAGACATGATCAGGCAGCTCATCCCTTCTCCGCCGAGCGATCTCGACAGAATAGAAAAGCCGCAGCTCATCACCGTGCTCAGCGAGCATCTGAGGGATAAAAAGTATGTGATCGTGTTCGATGACATATGGAGATTGGATGAGTGGGCCGAACTGCAACGTGCACTGCCGAGAAATCGCCATGGAAGCAAGGTAATACTAACCACGCAGCTCAACAGACAGGAAATCTGCAGCCGAATCGCATTTCCTGTTTCTCATGTCTGCGAGCTCGCAACCTTGACACCTCAACAGTCCTTCGAGTTGTTCTGCAAGAGAGTGTTCTCTAAACAAACTAAATCTCCCAGCCAGACGCTCGAAAATTTGTCTCACGACATCATTCACCTATGCGAAGGGTTTCCTCAAGCCATCATGCTCGTAGCTGGTCTCATGGCCGAGAGGATCAACGAGGAATACTGGGAGAACATCATTGCGCGCATAAGTTCAGAGTCTGCGGAAAAACCACAGCTAGGATTGCTGAAAGCAGTAGTGGCTCAGTGTGTCGAGTGTTTGCCTTGCAACATCAAACATTGCTTCTTGTATCTGAGTAAATTCCCTCGGGCTGTGTTATTAAGCGCAAGCAAATCCAGAGGCTATGGATCGCCGAAGGCTTTCTTGGAGACTGCAGTTATGTGAATCTGTGGGATCTGGCAGAGGCCTGTTTCAACAAGCTCCTGGAACGAAACTTGATTATTCCATCGGTGTTCAGTTCTGCCGGCAAGGTGAAGAGATTCCAAGTGCACGAGACTGTATCCGAGGTTATTGTTTCCAAGGCGATCAACGGCAATTTTATCTGTGTGCGTGGAAAGAAAAGAAGCAGAACACATCAAGATCATGTGATTCTGCGTCTAGCAATCTACAAGAAGCAGAGCCCTTCGGATGAGCTGAATTTAGGCAGTGTCAGGTCCTTTTCCTTGTTCGGAGATGGAAGCCCGTCCTACATTTCTCCATTGCTGAGGATGCTCCGAGTACTGGATTTGGAGGACTGTGGTCTTCTCAACGATGATCACCTCGATGTCGAAGCCAACTTTCTGCATTGGAAGTATTTGAGCCTGAGGAACACAGGCGTGTCGAGGCTCCCAAGTCGTTGCGAAATCTTTGTATCCTTCAAACCTTAGATTTCAGAGGAACTCGTGTAACAAAGATACCAGCAGGGATCGTCAAGCTTCAGCAGCTGCATTTTCTTCTCAGTAGCAACGATTGGAATTTGCGATTTCCGAGGGGAATTGGACGATTGAGTTCTCTCCAAGAACTTGCAACCGTGAATTTAGATGGCATTAACAGTGAACATATCGCGAAGCAGCTAGGGAAGCTGACTGAGCTGCGGAAATTGGCAGTCTCTGGCCTTTCAGAAAACTGAGACTCCCTCAAGGTTATGACTGCGCTTCGTTCTCTTAACATTCACTGTCTGACTACTGTGGAGTTCCTGAACAACTTGTCTTCGCCCCCGTCCCTGCTTGAAAGCCTAAAGCTAGACGGACCGCTTCTTGCTCTACCTCACAATGGCTTGTCGCTGGCTTCCATTTATCGAAACTGGTTCTCAAAGGAAGTGGATTGCGGGCTGATGCTATAAGTTTGCTTGGAGCTCTGCCCAGCCTGTGCCATCTCAGGCTAGCCCGTGCTGCATACATCGAAGAGAGGTTGTGTTTCGGTTGTGATGGTGGTTTCAGGAGTCTCAAGTGTTGTGTGTTGAACATTTAGATGCGCGATTGCTGTGTTTTGAAGGGAGAATGCCGTGTCTGGAATCGCTGTGGGTCGTCACTGGAGCTCATGGTAGGATATCTGAAAGAATGGAGATTTCAGGCATTGAGAACAAACCTTGCCTCCAGGAAATTCACCTCTGTGGTATGCAGGCAAGAGATTTAGATGCTGTAAGCTTGGCAACATGTGAACATCCGAATCATCCCAGAGTTGTAGCAACAGAGACTACAGATTGTGATCTCCACTCTGAATAATTAATCTTGTGCCTCCTTCACTTGAGAAAAGAATTTGTAACTTCCATTTATTTCACAATTGAGCTTATGAATGAAATGTGATGGCTACTTCAAGATTTCAAGGTACACTTATGTTGCAACATTTCTTATGTCACCCTTCAGGTAGCTTATTTTTCAAATTAGCTAGCTTGAATGCCTTTTTCTCTGTCACAGTAGCAGCAGCAGCCAAAACAAAACTGACAGTTGACAAGATACATAAATAGAACTCAACAAGATAAATAACTAAAGTTCCATAAAAATAAAATTTTACGAAGGCTAAATGAGATAGTCCTCCATGAATTTTAATCTTCTCATCTGCGCTAAAATTTGAGGAGGTTCCAATCGACAATCTTAACCATTTCATTATCTTAATGAACAGCTGTGATTCAATGTATCTGTAACTAACATCGTACTCTCATTAATTCCACTCATAACCATTTTATGCTCAAAAAAATCACCATCTATTAAAATAATGAACAATTTAGATTGTCGACTTGGATTGTCCTCTAGCATCATCGTAGATGAGAGAGGATGTGAATGTGGCTTCCATCTCCTTGACATCATCGCAGATGAGAGAGGATGTGAATCTGTCTTCCACCGTCATGCACATCACTGGATCAACTGGATCACCACAATCATCTTTGTCTCACTGAAACAAGAATATACAAGAAGAGAGATACTTACAATGGATCACCACAATCTTTGTCTCACTGAATAAGAATATACAAGAAGAGGATAGATATATTTGCAAGGCTTTTGAGCAGCAAGATAGATAAAAGAACTGATTGTTTTGCAGTCTCTCTCCGAACCCAGCTTCCTTAGTTCTCCCCCATTATGCACTTCTCAAGGTCTAGAATCAAAAATAATCGTAGAATAGGATAGAGTGCTTCCCATCCAACCCATTTCGAGTGTATCGATTCCCGCCAGCAAGATTTGTAGAGAGAGAGGATAAAAAAAACATTGGCAATGGAGTTTTTAAACTCTATGACAGAACTTGATAGGACTTCGGTCGACCGACGTACACAAATATCCAACACATCAGTCAACCAAGCAGTCGACCGGCCTGGAAGGTTAAGAACCCATTCGACTGACGTTTTACAGAGAACCCTGCAAAAAATTAGGCATTGAGCGGCTGACCGGGCGGTCGACCGCCTGTTGGGTCAGAACGAATTCTGCACCCGACCTGGAGTTGTTTTGGAGGTTTCTTCTCTTCTCTATAAATAGTCTTGAACCCATTTTTAGGGTTAAGGATTTTCTGAGTGAGTTCTTGAGAGAACCAATTGTAATCCTCTTGTAATCTTGTGTATATCAATAGATCTCTCTCTTCTGCCTCGGAGGCATAGGGATCTTGCCGAACCTCGTAAATCCTTATCTCTGTGTATGCGCACGCGAGCGCGCATCTATGGTTTGTGTTCTTGGCATGCTAGAGGACCAACAAATGGTATCAGAGTTCTAGGCAACGCTTGAGCTTCGTTTGGTGGAGTGGATACTGATTGGAGATTGGTTCTTGAAGATCTCAAGCTTCGAGTGGATAAACATTGAATTTTTATTGTGTTGGATCTCATCTTCTACAATTGGGTAGAGAGATCATTTGGAAACTCTTCTTAGGATTTCAATTGAAAGTAAAAATCCTTTCTTTATCTCATAGATCATTCCATAATTGTTATACTTGCGTGGTTGGTTGAATGGCAGTAGAAACGATCAGAGAAACATCCGATGGGAGTAGTTCTTTTATTGTGAAGACTATACAAAATAATCACCATACAAAATTGATGTGGTTAAATTTGATAGCACAAATAATTTCGGATTGTGAAGATGTGAGGTGTTGGATGCGCTAAATGCGCAAAACTTGGAGGATGCTCTCAAATTGCAAGAGAGGCTGGAAGAGATGGAAGAGAAAATTTGAAAGAAAATGAATAGAACAGCTTGTGGAGTGATTAGGTCGTGTTTATTATAAGACCTAATGATGTGATGAATGAGACTTCTGCAAAGAAGCTTTGGGAGACCCTTGTGAGTAAATATTTGACGAAGAGCGTCGAGAATCGCTTGCATTTGAAAAGGAGACTGTATCGTTTCCAGTTGAAGAGGGGGTTTCAATTAGTGATAATATCAACACTTATACAAAGATTCTCACGGATTTAGTGAATGTTGATGTTGTGATAGATGAGAAAGATAAAACTTTGATCTTGTTGAGTTCTTTACCTGATGAGGGATATGAGATATTTGCCCTCATGCCGATAAATGGAAGAACATCACTGAGGTATAGTGAGGTCACTACCGCCCTTATAAATCTCGAGTTGAGAGAAAGGATAAGGAATCCCTTGGTGGTACATCAACGGAGGCATTAAACATGAGGAAGAAGTCAAAATCAAAAAGAAAAAAATCGTGGTAGATCGAAATCTAGGTCATGATATGGCAACCATAGTTTGACTCGTGATCAATATGCATTTTGTAAACAAACTTGTCATTGAAAGAAGAATTGTCTCGAGCTTAAGAAGAAGAACAAATTGAAGCAGAAGTCAGGAAAACCATTAGAGGTGAATGTCGCCAAGTCATGAGAATGAATCTAATTCTTCTGCTTTTTCACTCTCTATCACACTGTCAATATGTTACTCGGATGCTTCAGAGTGGTTATTGGACACGGGGGCTACCTATCACATATGTCCCAGGAGGGAATGGTTCTCTAATTTAGAGAAGTTGGACAGTGATGTAGTAATCATGAAAAATAATGCTGAATGTCAGATGATTGGGATATGTACCGTTCGAATCAAGATGTTTGATGGTGTGGTTAGGGATTTGACGAATGTGAGATATGTTCCTCAGATGAAGAAGAATATCATCCCAGTTGGAGCTGTGGAATCAAAAGGCTCAAGATAACATTGGAGAATGGAATTTTTAAGATCACGAAAGGGTCCTTGATTGTGATGAAGGGGATCAGAGACAAAAACTTGTATTACTTGAAAGATAGTACAGTCACAGATTCTTTGACTGCTTCAGCGGTTTCAGATGTAAATGCTACTCAGTTATGGCATATAGGACTTGGCAACGCAGGTGAAAAGTTTATGCAAGCCTTGACAAAGTAAGGCTTATTGAAGGGTGCAAAAACCTGCAAGTTGGAATTCTGTAAGCACTGTATATTGAGCAACAAGATTAAGGTGAAGTTTAGCACCGCAATTCACCGTACAAAGGGAATTCTTGATTATGTGCATACAGATGTTTGGGGTCCATCTAAGAATGCATCTATTGGAGAGAAATACTATTTTGTCTCCTTTGTGGATGACTACTCTCGACGGAGTTGGGTGTACACCATGTTGCATAAAAGCAAAGTCGTAGGTATCTTTGTGGAGTGAAGAAGGAGAATGGGGTTGCAAACCAGCATAAAGATAAAGATACTCAGGTCCAATAATTGAAGAGAGTACAAGAGTGATTCGTTTCTACAGTTGTGCCGTGATGAAGGTTTTGGAACGGTTCTCGCATCGGTTCCTAGTGTTAGAGTCTCTGGACTGGAATCCTTGAATGGTTGCTTGGAGTTGGATCCTCCTCTTTTCCACTTGATGTTGATGAGTTTGGAAGCACTGTTGAGCCGGAGATCTGTAACAACTATCTTTTCTTGGGTCTTCTCTGGATCAAAAGTCTGTAACCATTCTGATAAGGGTTTTATCTGGGCTGGCATATGATTATCAATGTCGAGTTCCTCTAATGTACGTCGACCTCTGTTCAGAGGGACCTTTTGGAAACAGGAAGCTAGTAATGCATGAACTGGTTCCTTGCCCACTTATGAGAATGAGAAGAAATGGCAAGAATCAGGCTTACCCATAGCTTGTGGAAAGTTTATGATATCACCTGTAGAAACTAAGAAGCGCTTTAGTCTCTCACATCGATTTGATGTATGGTATCAGACTGTAACAAGATTGAAGGCGTGTCCTATATTAACATCCATCCCAAAGAAGGCGAAGATTGGGAATCTACAAAGATCGATATCTGGTAATGGCTTGCAATCCTGGAGTATCATATTGTGGTGATTGTAGAAAAAAAGAAACATATGTAAACGTTGCATGTTTGCTCAGAGTGGAGGGATTCAAAGGCCTGTTTTGAAAAGATTGTGATCATGCCAGTAAAGTGAAGTTGATGTTCCTGATTCCTGCGCATGAATTCTGCAGGTTCTCACACCAGATACCATTTTACAGATTTGATGAAATCTGTAGCAAAGAATTTCTGAGAGGAGCTTTTGTACTGGATCCTTTACTTGTGCCACAAAAACTTGGCTAACGTTTTTCTTTCAGTGATCCTTTTCTTTTTGGAAAGATCAAATGTCTCTTCACGGTGGGCAGCTATTCAGTTCATTGTTGATAAACTGCAGAATGATATCAGCCTAGATAGCAAAGAGAATAGATGTAATCAATCAGAAAATTGCATTGTAGACTTGACTATAGAACAAGAGGGAATTATTGCTCACAAGAAGGGTAACCGAACCTAGGTGAGATACCCCAACAGAAATCGAAGCAGTTGAACATGACAGTAATTTGCATCTCAATATCAAGTTTCATGATTTTTTACTCTCAAAAATATCGACTTCCATGATTTTGATGATCCTGCATCAGAAAGAAATATGGAGTTGGGTCAGGTCTGGGCACTCTTCAGAGGTTCAATGTCAGAAAGAAATATGGAGTGGGTTAGGTCTGGGCACTCTTCAGAGGTTCAATGTCCGATATAAGCTGGTGGAAGTTGTGTCAGATTTTACAAAGGAAGCAGATATAACTGTGGCAGCCTTAGTTAGAGCTGAAGGTCACGAGGATGTTTTCAGGACAGGTTTCTTGTTATTTATTGAAGGACTTGGGACACTTTTTCAAAAGACTATCCTTTTACGTGAAGTTGCCCAAATCCTTATAAAGTCAAGACCATCCCACATCTAGCCGATGTGGGACTATTTGTACGACCCAAATCCCAACAACCCCTCGAACAAAGAGTCACATCTAGCCGATGTGAGACTATTTGTTCGACCCAAATCCCAACAATCCCCCTCTCGAATAAAGACTCTCCATTGCAAGCTCAACTATTTTCACACTGGAAGAACAAATGCTCCATCGAGATCGTATTTTCACTGTGTGAGGTACGCCTTATGTGAAGCACCAATTACAGTACACCGCGTGAGAAGCTGCATGCCTATTGCAAAAGAGCACTACTATTAAATTTCTCGAGAGCCCAACATTAGCTTCATAGGGGCGACTAAGTTCAGGACATGACTCTGATACCACTTGAAGGATTTGGGGCACCATTCCAAAAGAAAAGCCTTCTAGGTGGAGTTGCGCAAATCCTTATATACTCAAGATCATCCTCACGTCTAGCCGATGTGAGAATATTTGTTCGACCCAAATCCCAACATTTATGACATACAAAAGAAAAAAAAAATTGCTGAGGTTTTCTCATTGCATTCCATCTCTTAAAATGATGGGAGACCAAGATGGGAGCACAGCCGAAGGATTAATCAAGAACGAGTTCGGTCATGATGGAATATAGGATAATCGAGTTCCAAGGCGAATGATGACATTAAGATCAAGAACACCAAAGTTGTCTGCATGAGATTATTTCCCATGGCTTATCTGTAAAGTTTTGCCTTTTCTTTCTCCTTTTCTCTTCTTTTATGTCTTAGGTTTGAATATTGTATGAGAAGTCTATCAGTCGTAACCTCTATCTATCTGCACAGATGGTTACCACTTAGAAACTTTTAGAAGCACCAATTCATTTACGATTAAATTGTGCATGAATCGGCGGTGACTTGTTTTTTATTTGCTTGCAGTTAGGGACTGTTTGGCGGGAAAAACAATAGGGAAAACTGAGCTTGGGCTCACACCATCATGCTTTCCTCGAAAAGCAAGCGGCAAGGCCCACCTGCTTAGAAGAGTTAAAATGGTGAGACCGCATGCACTTTTTGCATGCCCACCGAGTTTTCAAACTTTTTTTTATAATCAAACGCGTTTTCGAAAAAGAGTAACGTGAATCTGTCAAATTTTAAATTAATTTTCCCTCTAACAACAACCCCTTAGTTTTGAGTCTCTTGACCCAAAATTCTGAGCCATGTGTTTGAACATTACGCGTACAAGGGGTTCTCTCAATCATATCCTCCGTATCCTCCTCAATTATTTTCCCTTCCACAGTTGCGCCCAACAATTATGCTCCTTTATTCTTTTTCCTTTTCACTTATCTGTGCTCAACAAATAGAAAATTTTCTTCCTTCCAAAATTTCTTCCCCTCTCTCGTCGATTACACATCTAATGTTGAGAGAAAACACATCAACTCCTGTTGGCTGATATGCCTTTGCTTGGCTCAATGTTATTTGCGTTCTTGAAACTAAATTTGATGTAGCTTTAGATTACATCTTAAACCATAATTTTCCACCATTCCTGCCACCTAGTTTTCAATCCTTATGTAGCTTTAGATGGTATTAGAAATTCTTCTGGTGATTACTGTTGGGAGATGTAAGGCCTAGTTTGGCATAGAGTTTCTGAAACAGTGGCTTTGTTTAAGTTAAAATGAAAATCAAACCTTGGTTTCTGAAGCTCCCATTTAGATTGGATTTTCCCAAACCTTAATTTTATGAGGTTTGGAGGCCTCTTTCCATTCATTTTGGTTTCCAAACAAGGTCAGTTTGAGTGATTAAAAAGGAATATGACAAGAGAAAAAGAAGGATTACTACATCTAAGAATCTATGACAAATCCTTAACAATAACAATTTTAAACTGTTAGTCATTTACATTCTAGTGATTGCAGTGTACACTGCCCTTTTATGCAAATTTCTTTCTTTGTTGAAGGAAAATTTTGTTTGTAATCTTGGTCTTCTACTTACAAGTTTATATTTGTGTATTGGGTTAGCTTAATTTGAGTGCAGGATACAAGCTGGCCTTTTAACTTATCCTTTACCTGTTCTGTGTGTAAATTTGGAATTGGATTGGAAAAATATCAGTATGCCCATGATTGTACATAAATATTTATTTAGCTCGAGTGCAAGATCTCTTCCAGGTAAGTAGGATGAAGTGAGACTGATGAGGACATGGCATCAGCGCGCCCGAAGAGGAGATTCGAGTACGTGTATCAGCGCAGGCGTCGTCGAGCTGCTTCTATTTGGATTTAGCTGAAGTCTGTATTTTCAGCTGGAGTCTATATTTTTATTTAATATTATTTATCTTGTTTATTTTTAGTGTTTTAGTGTGACATCGGTTGTGTGGTAAAACTCCAGTTATTGTAAGATTATTTAATTGGTTTTGATTGAAATAATAAAGATTGCACTGATTAATGAATTGTTAGATTTTTCTCTAAAAATTTAATTATAAATTGGAGTGTGAAACCCATTCAGATAGGATTTTGTGTGAAGCCAAATCCTAGTTATCCCTATCCATGATCTATTTATCTCCAATTACAAATCCCAACTATTTCAAGTTCCAATCCAGTTATAACTTCAAATTCCCATCACAAATCCCAATGCTATCAACAACTAAATCACCTTATCTATTGATCTAGATTACAAAATCCAAACCTACCTAACCAAATACAAGCGATAAGTGATAAGCTTCATCTTTACATCTGTCCAAAAAAAAAAAAAAAAAAAACCCAAACCCCTGTTGAAACCCGCCACCAACCCACAACCAATAAAAGCAACTCCTCCACCTGCAGCCAAGGAGAAGCCCTTCACCAAGTAAGCACCTGCCAAGAGAGGCTCCCATTCAACATGTGCCACATGCTATCTAGCATTTATTATTCCTTTCCTTCTTCACATGCAACATAGCAAACCACAATCTCCTCCTTTTCATGTGCGCACCAATAGAGATAACCTGCACCCCTTCTCCCTTTCCTTGCATGCACCAGCCCGGAACATCAACGACGACTTCCTCTCCTTTTACGTGCGTGGACGGAGATTCCCCAACAATCTAGGACTTGCAGCAGCAAAACAACACTTCAGTTCTACTTTCAACAAACCAGAGCAGAAACTAAAGAAAATCATAACAACAAAGGGATCCCAAGAACAGAACTTCTCGACAAATACTTTTATTTTCAGCAAAAATCAAAATATCTATTGGATTACATTGCTTAATTTTATCTCTAGTAGTTTATCATGATTTTTCTGTTGTCAACATATAATGACGAGCGTGTGTGATTCTGCATATCTTTGTGTTATACTATCTTGATATTGTAAGTAGGATTCTTTCTGCGTAACTAAGTATTGTAAGTGGTTTGTGACGGTTGGAACCACCCACATTGCGAGTGTTATATTTTGTTAAAATCCATCTTGTCATATAATTAGTTTTGAGTTTATTTCTACCGAATATCGTAACTGATAGTAAAACTAGTAAGTTCTATTTTATTACTCATTTCTGACATCACCAACATACTGTTTCACATCATTTCGTATCAGAGTCAGTCTTAGGTAGGAAAATTTGCATTAGCATATATTTAGGGATCTCATTTATTTTGCATAAATTAAAAAAAAAATTTGTTCTACTTGCATTCATCTAGATCTTGTTAGTGCATGCCTACCCGTAGTGGATACCCCAATTTGCTAGGAGAGTCTAGTGAGTCTGGTATAACAACTATGGATCCCCAATAACTCGTCGATGCAATCACTACCATAGAAGCCCAACTAGCCAACCTGACACAACCTGCAACCCAGACTGGAGATAGGTTAGGTAGAGTTGAAACTCGTCTCGAAAATCGCAATGAACACGAAGGAGAACGTAATCGAATGGTACCATACCAAGGACGCGGTGAGCGAGACTTGATAGTCAACTTTTAAAAAGTATCAAGATCGATGTCCCAACATTGATGGAATGATCCACAACTTTTTCTGAATTGGACTCAACAACTTGACAAGTACTTTATGTGGTATGATCTCACTGAGCTCAGAAAAGTTAAGTTTGCAACGATGAAGTTAACCGGTCAAGTTAACCAGTATTGGACTAATTTGGTGAACATGCGTGCTGCTCGTGACCAAGAACCAATCGATACCTGGAGAAGAATGAAAGATGAATTTAAAGAAAAATATGTGCCGCCATTGTTCAGTGCCCGTCTTATGGACAAGTGGCACCGATACACTCAAGGCAACAAATCGGCACAAGAGTACATGGAGAAGTTTGATGAGTTTCTCATCAGATGCAACGCCATTAATACTGAAGGGCAAGCTCAAATCATGTCTAGGTTTAGAGCCAGACTTAGGGACGACTTGCGAACCGAACTTTTGGCTCGTGAAATCACCGAGCTTGAAAAGGCCTACGCGTTCGTCTAAGATTTAGATGCGGCCAAGTCTAATCCTGTTTCTAAGAGTCAGGTACAAACAACTAGGCCCAACTCAGGTTCGTACCCCAACTGTTTTCAAAGTCAAAGTTCTTCCCACAATGCAGATACTAAAGGCAAGAGTATCCAGAACAAAGGCAAAGACACTGATAGAGAGTTTTCTAAGCTGACTCCCATAATTAAATGTTACAAGTGCCAGGGATATGGGCATGTAGTTGCTAATTGCCCAACTCCAGCCAAAATTGCCTTAGTCAATAGGGAATTTGAAGTAGTATCAGAATTAGAATCAGAGGAATTTATTTTCGGGGAGAAGAAGAAGAGTCTGGTATGGACGATGATACCACAGGTGATAGCATTGGTCTTAATTGCATTCAACCAACAACGTCGATTCATTTATCCGTCGTTAGATGTGCTTTATCTCAACCCAAGGAGAAAGATGACTGGAGACGAACCACTATATTTTACATTATTATGAAAATTGGTGGTAGAAGCTGCAAGATAATTATAGACAGTGGAAGTTATATTAATGCTGTGTCATCTACAGTAATTGTCAAAATTGGCCTGAAGGCTGAACCCCATCCACATCCCTATAGAGTAACATGGATTAAATCTTCAGCACTGAAAGTCAAGCAAAGATGTCTTGTCCCAATAGACTTTAGTTTCTACAAGGACAAAATTTGGTGCGATGTTGTATCTATGGATGTGGGTCACGTTATCCTTGGACAACCATGGCTATACGACAAGGATGTTACCATCCATGGTCGGTTGAACATGTGTCAATTTGAACACGAAGGAAAGAAGATTAAGTTGTTACCTCGTGAGCCTAAGACTGAACTATCTGAACCAAAGCCTACTACAGTGAAAAAACTAACAGTATCAGCTTGATTACTGCAAAAGCTTTCAATCAAGACGTAGAGAAAGGAGCTCCCTTCGTGATCCTCGCGACCAAGGGAACTACTAAGGAATCCAACACCGCGATCCCTCCCGAAGTCACACCAATGATTGCGGACTTCGCTGATGTGTTTCCTGAGGATCTCCTGGACAAGCTTCCACCCATGTATGACATACAACACGCTATTGATTTAGTCCCAGGAGCTAGTCTTCTCAATTTTTCCCACTATAGGATGAACCTCACCGAGCATGTCGAACTCAAGAGGCAAGTTGACGAATTGATGAAGAAATATTTCATCCAAGAGAGCATGAGTCCTTATGCAGTGCCCGTCCTCCTAACGCCCCAAAAAAGATGGATCTTGGCATATGTGTGTGGATAGTCGTGCCATCAAGAAGATAACGGTTAAATACCGTTTTCCCATTTCTAGACTGGACGATATGTTGGATATTATGTCTGGTGCCACTATTTTCTCCAAAATTGATCTCGAAAATGGTTATCACCAAATTCACATTTATCCCGAAGATAAATGGAAGACCGCCTTCAAAAGGAAGGATGGGTTGTATGAGTGGATGGTCATGCCTTTTGGATTAACCAATGCTCTGAGTACTTTCATGAGAGTGTTGACGCAAGTACTACATCCATTTGTGGGCAAATTCTTAGTAGTGTACCTTGATGACATCCTCATATACAGTCAATCTCGTGAGCAACACCTCGACCATCTACGTCAAGTTTGTTTTGTATTGAGGAAGGAAGAGTTGTACGCTAATTCTAAGAAGTGCACCTTTTTTTCCTCACAAGTTTAATTCATTGGATTTGTAGTATCTGCTGATGGAGTTTCTATAGATCCTGAGAAGATCAGGGCCATTGAGGAATGGCCCGAACTTAAGACGAATCATGATGTAAGAAGTTTTTACGGACTTGCTACCTTCTATCGTCGGTTCATTAAAGGATTTAGCACTGTCATAACTCCAATCACCGATTGTTTGAAGAAGGAGAATTTAACTGGTCTCATGCTGCCACGAAGACATTTGTTGAGATCAAGAAGAGAATAGTCAGCGCTCCTGTTATGCATCTCCCTAATTTTCTAAACTCTTTGAGGTAGCATGTGATGCATCAAGAATTGGAATAGGCGGAGTTCTCGCTCAAGAAAGCCATCCAGTTGCTTACTTCAGTGAGAAACTGAATAATGCCTGACAATGATATTCCACTTATGATAAGAAATTCTATGCAGTGATTCAGGCACTACGCTATTGGCGACATTACCTTTTGCCACATGAGTTCGTTCTCTCTCTGGTCATGAAGCCCTAAAGTACATCTACTTTTAAAAGAAGCTGAACGCACAACAAGGGCGATGGATTGAGTTCTTTCAAGACTATACGTTCACTCTACGCTTCAAAGCGGGAGTAGAAAAGAAAGCCGCTGATGCCCTCAGCCGTCGTATTTTCATTTTGACCAAGATGTCTACAGTGGTAAACGGCTTTGAGAAGATAAAAGCTGAATACGAGATATGCCCGATTTTTGCGACATATACGCCATATTGATAGATGGATCGACTCAAGAAGTGGATGGTTATATCTTGCATGATGGGTATCTCTTTCTAGGCCAAAAGTTATGCATCCCAAGAATCTCTCTTAGAGAATTTCTTGTGTGGGAATTACCTGCTGGTGGTCTAGCCGGGCATTTCGAAAATGAGAAGACCATAGAAGCCGTTGAGTATCAGTTCTATTGGCCAGGATTGAAACGTGACGTTGCCAAACATGTTGGAAGGTGCCACACCTGTCAAGTCGTAAAGCAACAGAAACAGAACACCAGTTTGTACACTCCATTACCGGTCCCAAATTGCCCATGACAGAATGTTAGTATGGACTTTGTGTTAGGACTCCCCAAAAAAATTCTAAGAAAGTATGATTCAGTTCTAGTTGTCGTGGACCGTTTTTCTAAAATGGCCCACTTCCTGCCTTACTCCTGTACCTCTGACGCCTCTAGAGTGGCAAAAATCTTTGATGGCGTTGTTAAACTGCACTATTTGCCTAAGATCATTGTGTGCGACAGAGATGTTAAATTTACTAGTTATTTCTGAAAGACTGTTTGGCACGTTAGGGAGGAAATTGAAATTCTCCACTGCTTTTCACCCTTAGATTGACGGTCAAACTGAGGTTGCGAACATATTGGAAGTTGGGATCTAAAGTTGTCTATTTCCGAGTTTGCATATAATTCATCAGTTAATAGGACAACAGGTAAAAGTCCACATGAAATAGTATTTGGTTTTAGGCCTAGGTAGCCCATTGATCTCATTCCCACGGTTGACCATTATAGAGTCTCTGAGTCTGCATCCTCCTTTGTCACGCATATGCATGAGTTGCATAAAGTCATTAGTGATAAAATTAAATAAAGCAACTTTGACTACGAGCTACGAGCTGATGTTAGAAAAAAATTTAAAACTTTTGATATTGGCGACCTTGTGATGGTCCGGATTCATCCGGAACGGTTTCCTCCAGGCACTGTTAAAAAATTACATGCTCGTAGTGCTAGACCATTCAAAATCTTAACGAAACTTAACGATAATGCTTATATTAATGATCTTCCTAAAGATTTTGAAATTAATCCTGCTTTCAATATTGAGGATCTGGTAGAATACAAGGGTCCAAATTTTAACCCCAGTAACCCATTGGTTGATGAGCCTACCCCTGAGCCATTTTCTGAGGGATCCCCACTCCCTGATATCAGTCCTAATACAACAGAGAATATTGATAAAATTCTAAATGATGAAATTATCTCCACAAGAGATGGTGGAACTCGATGGTATCTGATAAGCTGGTAAGGAAAGTCACCGGCTGAGGACATGTGGCTGGATCACAGTGAGTTGCAGCAGATTGATCCAGATCTGTTAGAGTACTATGAGAGCTCTTTCACACGTGACTCGACGGAGTCGAGTTCTCTCCCACCTGTAGAGAATGATGAGGACATAACATCAGCGCGCCCGAAGAGGAGATTCGAGCACGTGTTTCAGCGCAGGAGACGTCGAGCTGCTTCTATTTGGATTTAACTGGAGTCTGTATTTTCAGTTGGACTCTGTATTTTCTTTTAGTATTATTTATCTTGTTTATTTTCAGTGTTTTAGTACCACATCGGTTGTGAGGGAAAACTCCAATTATCGTAAGCCTATTTAATTAGCGTTGATTGAAACAAATAAAGAATGCACTCTTGATTAATGAATTGTTGGATTTTTCTCTGAAAATTTAATTATGAAATTGGAGTGTGAAACCCATTTCAGATAGGATTTTGTGTGAAGTCAAATCTTAGTAATCCCTTATCCATGATTTATTTATCTTCAATTACAAATCCCAACCATTTCAAGTTCCAATCCAGTTACAACTTCAAATTTCCATCACAAATCCCAATGCCATCAACAACTAAATCACCTTATCTCTTGATCCTGATTACAAAATCCAAACCTACCCAGCCAAATACAAGTGATAATTGATAAGCTTCATCTTTACATCTGCCAAAAAAAAAAAAAAAAAAAAAAAAACCAAATCCCTGTTGAAATCCGCCACCAACCCACAACCAATAAAGGCAACTCCTCCACCTGCAGCCAAGGAGAAGCCCTTCACCAAGCAAGCACCTGCCAAAAGAGGCTCCCATACAACATGTGCCACATGCCATCTAGCATTTATTGTTCCTTCCCCTCTTCACATGCAACATAGTAGCAAACCACAATCTCCTCCTTTCCATGTGCGCACCAACAGAGACAACCCACACCCCTTCTCCCTTCCCTTGCATGCACCAACTTGGAACATCAACGACGGCTTCCTCTCCTTCTACATGTGTGGACGGAGATTCCTTAACAATGTAGGACCTGTAGCAGTAAAATAGCACTTCAGTTCTTCTTTCAACAAATCAGAATAGAAACTAAAGGAAATCATAACAACAAAGGGATCCTGAGAACAGAGCTTCTCGGTAGGTACTTTTATTTTCAGTAAAAATCAGAATATCTGTTGGATTATACTGCTTAAATTTATCTCTAGTAGTTTATCATGATTTCTCTGTTGTCAACATATAATGATGAGCGTGTGTATATTTTTGTATTATGCTATCCTGATATTACAAGTAGGATTCTTTCTGCATAACTAAGTATTGTAAGTGGTTTGTAATGATTGAAATTATCCACATTGCGAGTGTTATATTTTATCAAAATTCATCTTGCTATACAATTAGTTTTAAGTTTATTTCTACTGAAGATCATAAGTGATAGTGAAACTAGTAAGTTTAATTCTATTATTCATTTCTGACATCATCTAGGTACTGTTTCACATCAGAGACCCTCGGTAAAGTCACATCCAAATCCAAGTATCAGGTGCCCCAGCTTTTGAGCAACAACATTTGCCTTGCTGGCAGCATGTTATCAAGGAGAATTCCTTTTGTAATCATAATTTAACCACATACGCAAAAGAAAGACTGACAATTGGGACCCACAGACCTCAAAGAATGCGACTTGATAATTCTATGATTTTTTTTTTTCTTTTCAATTTTATTCTTCTATGCATGTTAATCTACTGTCTTCTTCCTTTCGATTGGTTTTTATACTCCAGCCAATATGAGCTCGGGATCTGCAGACTACTGTCCTGAGTTAAGCATAATTTGCTTTAGACTATTTGGATTACACAAAGGGTCTGTTGGTTGTCGTAACTAGCCGAAGTCGTAGTTGTAATTGGTAAAGTCTTTTACAATTGTAAATGAGTTACATGTATGTAAATTTTACAGTGTTTGGTTGGTAATATAAAATTGTAAAGTGAGAAAGTGTATTGTTTGGTTGTCATAATGTATAAGTCGTAAGTGAAAAAGTTGATCACAAAATTAACTATTTGGTAATTTTAAAAGTTTTAATACTGCAAATAAATATTAAAAAAGTTAAATATTAAAAAATTTAATATTAATATAAAAAAATATTACAAATTTGTATGACCACAAAATTAACTGTAACTGGGCTGTAAGTGAGTGGTAACTGGGTTGCAAGTGAGTGTTAGTTGAGTTACATAATTCTTTTACGAATTACGGTCCAAACAACGCCGTAGTTGTAACTGGGTAGTAAGTCATTTACGAATTACAGAGTTTTACGCGAAACAAACGGCCCCAAAATTGGGTGGAAGTTAGATAAAATGGACCTCACTGTCAGTTTTTAACTCAAAATCAGAAAAATCAAGAAAAAGACACTGATGTCTGAACATCAGTGCTTTTTCCCTTTTCTCTTTTCTTGTAAAATCGGTGAAAAAAAGCTGAAAAATTCACGGCATGAGTCTCGCTATCAATCTTTTGGCCTTTTTTTGGTCCGTTCATATGAGCTTTCTCCTGGCATAGGCTGAAGAAGTTCCAGTTTCAAAGCTTGCAGCAGTGAGCAGGGAATCCCCTCTTGTCCAGTTCCCCATCCTCAATCTGACAATTAATCTACTCACCATCAATTGAAGCCCAACAAAGCCCAAAAAAGGCCCAAGAAAGCCCATCTGGGCCCAGGCAACTTCTCTCAGTCTCAGTCTCAGACTTAGGGAAAAAAAAACACCCCACATGTTTGTTTATTCATTTCCTGTGGGAGAATCCACCCAACAATAGTAAAGAAAAGAAAGTTTCTCCCTTTTAGCTCCTCCTCTCTCTTGTCCTTCTCCTCCTTCTTGTTCTCAATATGATCAAAGATGCAGCTGCCTTTAAAAATGATATCTTTTTGCCACAGGCCTGAGCACAAACAGGTACCTACTGTTAAATTCCTTCTTTTTTTTGGTTCACCTGTTAATTTAAAGTGTTTATGTATGTTTTCAACTGCCCATTTAGGTTGGTCTAGTTGGATTGGGGTTTTTTGGAGCAAGCTGTGGATTGCTGATCAGTTCTTAATCAAGGTCAGTGATCATGTCCCTCTGTTCTTCTTACACTCAAATTGATTTGGGGAACTGCATGCTAAAACCCTGAATAAGCCCTTGTGAACCTTTTGGTTTCTGTTTTTAGGAAGGAAAAAAAAAATTGGATCTTGCAATGGAACCCTTATTCAATTCATGGACAAATCAAGCACAAAAGATGAAAAGGTTAGAGTTTGACAGATGTGAATTTGATGGCTTAAACCCTCTTCCTCCTCATGCTCCTCCCACAAAGAGGACAAGGGAAAGTGAAGGGACTTCTTCTAGTGGTGGTAGGAATATCGTATCGTTTTTCGATTTCGAGAGGTACAGATCCTCTGTCATCCTAAGAAAGGATGAGATTTGGGCAGTGAGGGATGATTATGGCATGCCTCGGCGGTACGTTGTAGTTGAGAAGGATGGGAGCTTCACCTCGAATTCGGTTAGGTATCTTAAGTACAATCGGAAAGTTGCCTACCAGAGATATAAAAGCTCTGGGATTCTTCATTCCTGTGGGATATTTGTGGCTGACACCGACCCTGAACCTCTCGATCCCCCTTCTTTCTCTCACAAGGTTGTTGGGTGGGGAAATAAGAAAAGGCCTTCAAAGTATACTATTTATCCAAGAAGAGGTGAGGTTTGGGCCATTACGAAATGCAACACCTCAATTTTCGGATTCGCTAGTCCTAGTTTGCTCAAGTATCAGTTGATAGAGGTTCTTGAGGACTATAATGCTGAGCAAGGTGCAAAAGTTGTGTCATTGGTCAGGGTCAAAGGAGGATACAGGAGCCTATTGCAACGATGCTCATCTGAAGGCAGTAAGGGGTTTTTCCATATGGATCTCAAGTTCTTCCATAGATTGTTTCTCCCATCAGGTGCCGTATTTTCGATTTTCTGGAGAGAAGTCCGCAGGTGATTTCTTGGAGCTTGATCCAACCTGTTTGCCGCTTTGTGTTGATGATTTTGAAGGTACTATTGAGCATGAGATCAATGATAATTATCTTTTCTTGGCTCTCCTGGACAAGAAAGTCAGTTCTCGAGCAGGTGAAAGTTTTATTTGGGCTGCATATGACCACCAATGTCGAGTTCCTGTCAAGTATGTCGCCGTTCGTTCTAAAAATATTCAGTCAAAGGATAAGTTAGTGATGCATGAACTGGATTTTTGTCCTGTTTATGGCAGTGAGAAGAAATGGCAAGAAGCTGGTTTACCTATAGCTTGCGGAAATTTTACAATAAGACCTGTGGAAAGTGAGAAGCGTTTTGTTCTATCACATCGGGTTCGTTTTCCATATAAAGACTATTGCATGTTCGACAGTGACAACTGTAATATCAATCCTGTAGAAGGAGATGTTTGGGAATCTACAAAGATCTGAATTTGGTAAGGGCTCACAATCCAAAAGGAGCGCTGGAGTATCATATTGTTGTGATTGTAGGAAGAACAGAAAAGGCCATAACAGTTGCATACTTAGACAGAGTAGATGGATTCAGAGGCTTGTTTAAAAGAAGAGCGGCCATGCAAGTCAAGTCCAGATTCCTGCCAATGAATGCTGCAGATTCTCACACAAGATCCCATCGTACAGATTTGATGGTCGTAGAGTAGAATTTTTGAAGGGAACATTTGTACTGGATCCTTTATTAGTGCCAAACAAACATGGGGAATGCTTTTCTTTTGATGATCCTTTTCTTTTGGAAAGATCAAAAGCCTATCCACTGTGGTCAGCTATCTTATACATTGTTGAAAAACAGAGGAATGGTGTTGGCCTAGATAACCAAGAGATTATCCACAGGCAGTCCGAAATTTGTAACATAAATTGGATGAAAGATCCAGAGGTTATTGCTGATGAGAGCATAGATGAGGAGAAACCAAACCTAGAAGAGATTTCATCTACAACATTCCGTGGAATTGAAGGCGCAGATACAGAAAGAGTTGAACATGACATTTTTCATAGAAATTTAAACATTAAGCTTCATGATTTTCAAGATCCTAAATCTGAAAAGGATTTTGAGTTGGGTCAGATATGGGCCCTCCATAGCGAATTTGATGGACTGCCTCATTCTTATGCCCGTATAAATAATTTATGATTTCACAAGGAATGGTAGAGGTGACCCTTCTAGAGCCACATCCTATGGCTGAAGAAGACATGCATTGGGCTGAAAAAGGGTTTCCTATTGCCTGCGGAACCTTTGGAACGTCTCAATTCTCCTGCAGTAAAGAGATAACACTCTTTTCACACAGAGTCATATGTGATGAAGTGAAATCAAGAGAGATACCACTGTTTTGGCACAAAGCCATATGCGATGAAGGGAAACCAGCAAAACACTTCTATGAAGTGTTACCTCAAAAAGGTGAGGTCTGGGCTATTTACAAGCATTGGAATCTTCATTTGACTTATTCTGAGATGAAGAATAATTGCCAATACAAGCTGGTAGAAGTTGTGTCTGATTTTACAGAGGAAGCAGGTGTAACTGTTGCAGCCTTGGTTAGAGTACAGGGTCATGAAGATATTTTCAGGAGGCACTTGCATGAAGATTTTGGGTTGTACAAGACTTTTAAAAGAAAAGAGTTGCTGAGGTTTTCTCATTGCATTCCATCTGTCAAAATGATTAGTAACAAAGACTGTATCTCTTACGATGGACCAATTAAAATCAAGTTCAGTCATATTGGAATATAAGTTATTGAAAGCAAAGATAATGATGATTGGAGGATCAAAGCTGCCCAAGATGTGGGCGTCAGGTTATTTCTTATGGCTGAATTTTTGTTTTCTTCTTTTTTTTAATTTCTTCTCTTCTTTTCTTTCTTTTTCTTTTTCTTGCCATGCTGTGTGTTTTTATCCTTGACTGCATCATTCCTAACCCACCACTTGTAAGCATGACCAAAAATACTTAGTACTGGATAAAATTATGTATGTAAATTTTGCATATCAATGGTCAATCTATATATCATGTCCTCTGTTTGCATTGAGCATTTACGAGCTATGTTTGACTGCTATCAAATTAGAAAGAATCATTTTATATGTGTCTATATTTGTGCATTAATTGGTGTGGATTTTATTTCCTTGTTAACAATATCTTCGTGCTCATCATCTTCCTTATTAACAATTCATGTTTCCTTTTTCACTTCTGCTGAACAAGAAAAAGCACTTTCGGGGAATTTCTTTTCTCCTCCCTCACTTTTCTGTAATTATCTACCTATGAACATCTTATCCTTTTGTGCTCACTGTTTTAACCATTTTCTTTCGTGCCATTGCTTATGTTGGAATAATGTGCCTACTAATTTGATGGAATTGTTAAATATGCTTAAAATTCACATGACCCAAAATGGAAAATCCCTGTAGGGTCTCAGATCTAATTATATTTGAACACTTAGCTATCTTTTCTTTTATTTCATGTGGGATTAAACTCTTTTTTGCCTCTTGTCATATTTCTCTTTAACCTCCCAAGTGGATTTGAGACCATAATCTCAATAATTCCCACCTTGGCTCAAATTCAAACCTTGGCTCAAATTCAATCACAATAATTTCCACCTTGGCTTGATTCCCATCAAACCTATTCTTGAAGTGCATGTACTCCAAGCTCTATTTTAAACTTCAATCTGAGCTTCAGAGTGTTGACTTCACCCAGAGTATAGTTCCCCCTTCAGCTCTAGTTCTTGTCTTCACCTCCTATGCTCTACATACAATGCCTTGCCTTTTTTGATTCATCAACTTAATCAAATCTTCACCTTGAGCTTATCGCACAACTTTTTCCCTAATACCAATTTGTTATATGTTAGAATATGCATATAATACCCTCAACTCTCACTAAAACTTGAGAGTTTATTTGCAGTGGCAGAGACTTTATATGATATGAGCGCAATCCAGATCAATTCCCACCATGTGCGTATTTAAAAAAGTTGATTTAAAAATAAAAATACCGCTAGCACAAAAGCTAAAGTTTCAGCAGAGAAAAGATGCTCGACCTGTGGGGGCGTATTAGAATATAACTATAATACCTTCAACCATCACCACAACTTTAAAGTTTTGGTGTAATGGCAGTGACTTTATTATTATACAACGAGCATACTAATTCGATGGAAATGTTAAATATGTTTCAAATTCATATAAAAACAAAAGGGAAACCCTTTTTGGAGGTTAGATCATACTTGACCACTTAAGCTTTCTTGAAATTCAGTTGAAGTGTAATTTATCACTAACTATTATTTTCTATTCATTTCAAGTGTTTGTTTTTTTTATCTTTATGCTTATACTGAGTTACTTCTTCTTCTGGTGTCCACTGCAGATTTACCTTCCTATTGTGAATGTTGATGTGAAGTAACAGAATTGACCAATTATCTAACTTTTGTGTTTAAAAAAAAACCTGCCTATAGACTCATCTTCTAACTTAAACAAATTTTCCCTTATAACAGTTAAATTTTCTTGTAAAGACTGACATGTAGCTACTTATTCCACGGCTATGTAGTATGGACACGGACACGGGTATCGGACACGATACAGACACAGCAAAATCCAAAATAATAGGACATGTGGACACGACAAGCAATATTTTAGTATTATATATATATATATATATATATATATATATATATATATATTATATATATATATATATATATATATAAATTTTACTGAAGTAAATCTCATCCACAATTAAATCTCATCCATAATTTTTCACCCAATCAAATCATATATGAGTCATAAGTATTATACATATTCAATCAAAGCCAAAAGAGAGCTCATAATCATAGTAATTTAAATAAAAACATATAGTATCATAAAACAAGCATTTCATCACACAAAATACAAAAGATGTCTATCTAGGAGGCCTTTTTTAATTTGAAGTTGAACCAGCTTCAATAGTATCATCCTTATCTCCATCCACGAACACCACGACTTCCAACTGCGATTCGTCAAGGGAAAGATTGGCAAGCTCAAGAATAGCGGGGCCTTCAAATGTTTCGAACCCATTACCCCAAGATCTCTCATCTTTTTCTCTTGCATTGTATTCTGAGATGCTTCAAGAAAATAGACGGAGATTGGTATGCACATAAACCAAGCCTTCCACTCTTTCTGAGGTCATTTTGTTCCGAGCCAAGGAATGAATAAAGGAGTATGTACTCCAATTTTTTTCACAGCATGATGGTGAACATGGTTAGCCAAGAAGCTTTAGAGCCAAAGCTTGCAAAGTTAGAGAAGAAGAGCCATAAAGAACCCACCAGTGCTTTGGGTCCATTAATCCTCTATCATTTAGAAAATCATGATCCAAAAAAGCATCCAAAGCGGTTGAGAATTTCGCAAACTCCGTGTTCACCAACCTTCGTATGTTAGCATCGGGAAAATATCTCTTCAAGCATTTTGCTCGTTCACTAAAGATTTCCTCATCTTGATGTGGAGTCACTCGATTTATGCCCACCAAAAGCCATTTTGGAGTATAATACCTATTCACATAAAGAAAATTTTGGTAGATTGACTCGATGAGTTAACTAAAACAAGAAATAGATGCAAATAAAATATAGTGTTTTCATTCTAGATTTTTTACCTTGGGCTCAAATAATGAGCCAAGCAATGAAGTGGTGTATTGCTCTTATTCCACCGATCAATCAAGATTTTATGCACCACAAGATAAAAAGAATATTCCTTATCATCTCTTTTCTTTCATGCCGATATATATCGCTCTTCACTTTTTCAATCATTGTATCCCACATGTCACACACTAAGTGTAGAGATGGCTTATCAGTATCAGCAAACCTTAGCATGTCATAAATAGGCTCCGTGAATGAAAGAATGTAGTCAATCTTGTCCCACCACCTATCATTCAATACTTTGCCCTTGACAAATTTCGCTTTTTCCATATCATCATCCTATACAAGGTCTACTTCTCACATAACATTAAGTTTTGAAGACCCCTCTTGAACATAGTCTTGAACCTCTTTAACATGATAATCACCGAGGCAAATCTTGTCTCCGCGATAGAAAGAAGTTTCATCTTCAGGTGTACTTTGAACGTTGCAAGCCTCATGGAGTGGTTCATAATAAAAGTCTTTAAGACGATGGCATCTCTGGAGACATCAGTGATCCAATTACATTCTTCATAGGTTATCTCATTTGCTTCGGTGTTCTTTTTCACACATATATTCTTGAGAGCAAGATTTATAGTGTGCACCACGCAAGGAGTCCAAAATATACGAGGATAATGTCCCTCCATAATGGCACCCGCCGCCTTGCAAGCTTGGGCATTATTGGTCATGATTTGAACCACATTTTGCTGACAATCTCTCTTTCTTTATAAGTTTATTCGTAATGTAGAACTAGCTCTTTGTGAATCCCTTGGCATTCACAAAAGACAAAAGTATAGGCTCACTTTCCGTGACAACTATGAAATTAATGATCGGCCTCCTTTATGCATCCGACTATCCATCACTAAAAGAGACACCCTTTGAAATACACGTGCTTTTGATGGGTTCCAACTTCCTCTATATATTAATTTTTTATTTTGCAAAAAAGTGATCCTCAAGGAGTTGTATCCGGGAGGGATATAACCCAAGATGGGGTTGTTTGTGACATATGTGAATGCCATGGTATAATATGGATTTCTTGTGAAATTGAATGACAAACCACCAGAATAGAACATTCTTGCGATGATTGCATTTAACTCTTCTCTTGCTCCTATATTAAATGACACATCCACCGTATTACCTCTCCTCTTCTTCGCTCCACTTAGATGCAGCAAAATGGAACTTGCGGATGTAGGCAAGCCTACGGGCCTGGCCATGGAAGCTTGCACCCTCAACTCTGCTTTTTCTATTTCCTTCTTCATCTCATTCAAATGATGAGGTTTTAACGGCCGAACACATTTTAATTCTGACACCGGTTTGTCGCAAGAGATGTGTCTTAACTCTTGAGTATGACCCTTTAAGATGCTCATGACAATAACTACACTTTCATTGCCATTTTCTTCCTCTGTTCTTAATTTTTCGATTTTCTCTACATATTTTTAAAGAGGTGCATTGTCTTCAATTTTTTCAATAGTATTTTCTGAAGTAGACATTTATACACAACTTTATTTATGTGAGTAGAATAATGAATAATCAAACATTTATAAACTATTATCAATTAACACGCTACAAGAACTATTATCAATTAACACAAAATTCTATCATCAATTAACATGCTAAAATTAACAGTCATATTCATCAAAATTCTATTATCAACACAACATTATCAATTAAAACAATTAATATGCTAAAATTAACACAATTAACATTCTATCATCAACACATCAAAATTCTTTAAAATGTTAAATTATGGTTCATCAAGAGCTGTCTCTCTCAAAATTTTCTCCTCTCTCTACTATCGTCTTTCTTTGCCCCTCACTCTCTGCTTTCTCCCCCCTCTCTGCACTCCGTCTTTTTTCTCACAAAGAGAGACAGAGAGGAGAGAGATGGAGAGGGATAGAGATCGCACAGAGAGAGAGGGGGGAGAAATTACCTCAGATTGATGAGCTTCATGGAGAGATATCAACGATGAGCTCCCACGATCCACCACCATGAGCTCCCCACGATGACAGTGAGATCCTCTCAACTGACGACGACCAGTTTGACCATGAGATCAAACCCACCACCATGAAGACACCAGATCCACCACGAGACTAGACTGACCACCACGAAGACGAGATCCCCTCAACCGACGATGACCAGAACCACCACCGATTCGAAGCCAAGACCGGATTCCTCCACCACGAAGACGAGATCCTCTCAACCGACGACTAGATCAGACCACCACCACGACCATGAAGACACCGATCCACCATCACGAAGACGAGTTCAGACCCACCACCACGAAGATGAGATCCCTTCAATCGACGACGACCAGATCCACCACAGATTCGACGACGAGAACAGATGAGATCTTCTCGCTCGATCCCCTTAAATCGATGACGACCAGACCCACCACCACGACAATGCTCTTTTCTCGCTAGATCTAAAGAGAGATCAGGAACGATTGAGGGATTTGGGGGGAGTTTAGGGTTATATTCCGATATTGGGTTCGGGTTTGGCGTGTCGAGGTCGTGTCCATGACCCGTTTGACCATGTCTGACGAGTCAAATGAGTTGACTCGTGTCAGAAATGGTCAAAGCGTGTTCGACACGTGTCGGGCACGTGTCCCTGTCCGAAACGTGCCCGACACGGACACGGATCGCTGCGGGCAGCGTCTGTGCTTCATAGTTCCACAGATGCCTAGGGCATCAGGTGGTTCAATAAAGAATTGTATATATAACATCTATGTTTCAGTGTATTGGATGGTTTTATATTTTATGGAGCATGGTTTAAATCTCAGTATCAGTATAGGTATTAGCTAATGGTCTTTAGTATCAATATTACCAATATCAGTTGTCAATATGAGCAATATCGATAATATCAGTTGATATTAATAGTCATCTCAGGCATCTCAAAACTCGATACGATATTGCTAACATATATCGGAATAAGCCGATATTTTCAAACATGCTCTAGAGAATCACTTAGTAGCGGGCCATCTCTTTAGTCGATAAGAATCATGGACCTTGAGTACGAGCGCATAGTTTAGACAAACACATTCATAAGATTAGGCCCTCAGTAAATTGCTATCACGAAGTTGCAATAGAGGGCCAAGATACCCTTATCTGGCTTTCTTCTATACAGGTCCATTGCATGGGTCAAAGTTATTGTGTGAATGAATATGGTACGTGTTCTTCACGATGAAATGTAAAAGATATTTATTTGACCATGTGTCTTTCTAGTTTCAACAAATTATAGCATACTCAAAACGATAACTCCGTGATGAGGGTATCAGCCGTTTGAGTGAGTTTACACTAGAAGACGGCATACTACATTCTTTTGGTTATAATATTTTGCTTTATTTTATTTTTGATTTAATTGTTTTTTCTTTTGAAATTTAGTACCATGTCGGTTGTATTCTGAGAACTGAATTTTGTAAAGCCTATAAATAGGCCTCAAGACTAGTGTTCTAAAAATTAGTTTCATTATTCATGCGGTGCAACACTGAATTATGATTAATCGAATTAATCGGGGACTAATTGGAGATTAAACAAAATTAAATCTTTTGATATATTTAATTATATTTATACACAATTAAATATAAACATATACAATTAATTATTGAAATACTTAAATATTATACAAAACAATATCTAAATGTGAAGTTATAAATCATGATATGATGAACAACAAGACAACATGAATAAATAGTAAAAAAGAAGAGAAATTATCTCTTCACATTAGTGATCCAGGATTTCAAATTTTGCAACATAAATATAAATCAAAGAACTTACCAGCAAAATAAGAAATAAAAAATTAGTAAATTTATCAATCAAAATAATGAGGTTTAAAGAATGATGGAGAAATATTGCTAAATAAGTTAATTTGAAAAATATTTAAAACACAATAAAACATAAGTATCATTGTATGCAAAACACACAATAATAATATATCATAATTCATTTACTATTTAATAAATAACAGATTAAACGAGCGCTTAATCATTTTGCACCCGATTAAGCGCCCGATTAATCGTTTTGGACCCGATTAAGCGCCCGAGCGCATAATTAGAGCGCTGAATGTAATATTACACGGACTGCCAACGATTAGGATTAATCAACCGATTAATCAGATTTTTAGAACACTGCTCAAGACGTCTCTACTTAGTAATAATGAATGAATGAATAAATCTAAAAATTTTAGTTAAAATTCTTGAGATCTGAGTTCCTATGATCTTGAGATTAATAATAGTGGTCAGTTTTCGACCTCTTTGAGATCACGTCGTGTCTATTTAGCACCCGAGCAGGCACGTGACACGTGGTCGTTTCCAGAACCTCCGAGCGGGAGTCTTCATTCAATTTAAACTCAAAGCAGTTCAAGCGGTTATGTGATAGAGATAGTCAGTTACAAGCACCCCTATTTCATATCAAATCTTCGGTTGAACCCGACGTTACAGCTCGGGAACAGATCAACCACATCAGCAGCTAGACGCAGATAACCTGATAGAGATGAACTCTCGTCAAATCAATTCAAACTTGGATGTTCAACTCTAATCACCTCTGGGATAAATGTTGAAGAGTTTAAACAGAACTAGCCATTGCAACCTATCTAACAGACATTATATCTACAAATAGTAGATCCCTTCCAAGATGGGAGGACGATCAATTGAGCCCAGAAACCCTAGCACACTAGAGAACACCATTGTAATCAACATTATTATAGTGAAATTTCTCTCCCTCTCTCTGTGGTTTTTCCTTTTGAGTTTTTCACGCAAGTCTCTGTATTTGAGCTGGATTTTTGTGATTGACTTTTCTCATTTCCACAAATTTGATGCGTGGATTAGTTCTTTAGGAAATTACTCACAACATTTGGTGCTTTTGTTGAGAGATTTTGAATCCATACTCAGAGTCTATCCCCACCCAATACTCTTCCTCGAAACAACCTCTCACTATCGATATGGTTCCACCAAAGAAGCATGTTACCAAGGGTACAACCGCTGTCCCCACCACTCCGAAAGGAAAGGGGAGAACTATCGAAGCGCCCGAGCCTGCGGATTATCGGCCCAACCCATCTGACGTCCACATCTCTAACATCGAAGATTCTCACTCAAACTCCGCATCGCAACGGGGGTGCATGCTGCCGAGCCTGAACCCCAACATACTAGCGGGCAGCTCCTCCAGATGCTTTCCACTCTACGAAAGCAGATGGAGGACTAGCAAATGGAGATGATCTGACTCCGTGAGGCGGCCGCTTGTGAAAAGGATGCTGCGATCTGTGTCCAGACACGACAACTGAAACAAGTCGGTACCGCGGGAGTCACAATCTTCCTCTACTGCGGAAGGAAATGTGTGGACTCCCCTGTCACCCCCGCGTACCTGGGAATCTGTGGACTCCACCGGAATCTAGAGGCGCGACCGATCGGGGATCCACGATGATGATAAGGATTCTGGGGACTCAGAGTGTTCCCGGATCTCGAAGTTTTCTCGCATAGAGGACATCGTGGATCTGGTCTAGAAGCGGCTCAATCAAACGAGCTAGCAGTTTTCGAAAGGGGAGTATATCGGGCTGAGGGTCTCTAACTCACCACTGTCCGGGAAAATCACCACGCTCTGCTTCCTTAAGAAGTTCGTGATGCCGACCTTGGACCATTATTCGGGAACCTCCGACCCCCCTCCTACATTCCGCCAGTACCAGGACAAAATGGCGGTCTACACTTATGACGACCACCTCTGTCGAGCGTTCCTGTCCAGTCTCAAGGGAGCTGCCTATCACTTGTTTTACTCGTTCTCGAAGAATTCACTATGGAGCTTCCATGACGTGACCGACACATTCTATAACCAGTTTGTTTCTCGAAGAGAATTCCAGAGGAAGAACTATCTCCTCACGGTCAAGATGAAATCAGGGTAGAGCCTGAAGAACTATGTCAACTACTTTCAGAGCCAGATGGCCCTGATATACAACTGTAACGAGGACGTAGCCGCTGCCGCCTTCATTAGTAGGCTGCAAGTCACCAACCCCTTCTACAAACATCTGGTGAAGAATGACGTCACCAAGATAAGAGACATCCTTGTCCCGACGCAGAAATACATACGGATTGAAGAGGCGACTTAGGCTGCCTCCAGTCGCCTTGAGACAAGGGCCCGAGGTCGAAAAGTTGAAGCCACAGTTCCCCCGAGGAAGAATCAGAGCCACAATTTCTCCACTGTCCACAAACCAGCCTATAATGAGATATAACCTGCTGGCCTCCCGAGCAGGTCAACAGCCTATACGGGTTTTTACCTTGACGGCGACCCTTCGGGGAGCCTCTTGAAAGATGGAAGCTCGCTCACGTCTCGCCCACATTGGATGCTAAGAGCTACCCTATAATGGAATATACCCTGATTGTAACGGTCCCAGTTTAAATTTTTCTATTTTTAACATAATTATCTCGTATAATTCAAGCGTGGGACCCATCACGGTACAATACTTCCAACATAGTCATCGGAACTCTCCACTGTACATCAAATTTCCCACTAAAGATAACATGTATGATCAACTCGAGACTTATCATACTAACACATATAGTTCACTAATCCATAAGAACACAGTCTACATTCATCGTGTCAAAATATATACATACAAGTAAGGGTCCAACACTAGGTCCTATTAGAATTACAAGCCAAGAGCAACACTCAATTAAAAGTACGCATGTTAATACAAAGTTATATACATAACAAAATAACTCCTAAAACAGTGGTTCTGGTGGCGCTTGTCCCGCACAACTGCCCTTAAGCGGGTCTCTTGCCCTTGTCCAAACCTGTAGGTGGAGTTAGAATAAAGTGAGCTTGACGGCTCAGTGAGTAAAACAATAGCTAAACATGCCTATCAAGTAGGTATACAAGGCCAAATTATCCAGTTGACATGTGTGTCGCTATACTGTTTTTATAGGATCTTATGATTATCCAGTAACCAAAACCAAACACAGTAATAAAGCCTTACTAGTCGACTAAGCCACCCTATAGTCGACTAATACTAACTGTAAGTCGACTAACATGAAGCTATAGTCGACTAACTCTGCATCACACGCACCTGCTACTTGACTAACAGCCAAGAATTAATGTAGTCGACTACCCTCCTTGGTATAGTCGACTAACTCAAGTACTAGTCGACTTGAAGTTCCCTATAGTCGACTAATTCTGGATCAAAAATTATGTTACTCTCTGGATGTCACTTATAGTCGACTACCCTCCTGGTGTAGTCGACTAATCATAATATTAGTCGACTAGTAGTTGACTCAAGTCGACTAATTCTGCCAAAACAGATTGTCAACTTTCTGTTTGCTCTCTGTATCTGGGATTAGTCGACTACAGTCTGTTTGTAGTCGACTAATCCTGTTATAACAACAGTTATCTGCCTAACGTATCACACCTATAGTCGACTAATTCCGGACTTAGTCGACTAACCTACTTAAAAAGTGCCTGTTAAGAAGTCATTTCCAGATTTGCTGTTAAGGGTTTATACATGAATATAACATAGGACTTATATCATAGTGACAACCACATACATACACATAATCTCCCCTTCTACGCCTCCGGTTCAACCCGGTCCCTTCCTCCGATACAATATATATAATCTCCCCTTCTACGCCTCCGGTTCAACCCGGTCCCTTCCTCCGATACATAATATATAATCTCCCCTTCTACGCCTCCGTTTCAACCCGGTCCCTTCCTCCGATGCATTCATGCCATCATATAATATCAATATGCAAGACATGTAATAAAATCATGGATTCATAAACAACATGAGTAATACTTGCGGAATTGAAACACATGAACCCAAAACATACATAAGGTCAAATACTTGTGTATCTCTTACACTTATTTCATTTCCTAATTATTTCTACTCATCATGTTGTTAAGATTAGCATGTTCTACTCACTCTTGAAGTAGTATGGACTGATTTTTGGCTGTTTTTGACTGTTGTTGCTGCTGCCCTCTTTTGCTGCTGCAGCTGCTGTTGTTGCTGTTGCTGTTGCTGTTGTTGTTGTTGTTGTTGTTGTTGTTGTGTTGTTGTAGGAAAAGGGAAGAGAGGGAGAGAAAGAGAGAGTGTTTTGTTTCAAAAGTGTTTTATCCTCTTCATCCCTTCTATTTATAGCCTTTTGACCCTCCATAACAATGTGCCAAGTGTCCCTTAACATCCCATCAAGTCTAATTAAACCCTATACGCTTGTATATACGTACCCGTATAATACCCGTATAATACATATGGCTTACTAAGATATCATGCATACATACTAATTCCATTACCCCTTATGATTATTTAGGACAAAGAAATGCTTTAATTAAGGCAAGTGTTACACTGATGGCCGCCTGAGTAGGTCAACAGTTATATGGGTCTTCACCCTGATGGCGACTCTTCGAGGAGCCTCCTGAAAGATGGAGGATCACCCACGTTGGATGCTCGGAGCCAACCTATAATGGGATATACCCTGACGGTCGCCCGAGTAGGTCAACAGCATATACGGGTCTTCACCCTGACGGCGACCCTTCGGGGAGCCTCTTGAAAGATGGAGGCTCGCCCACGTCAGATGTTCGGAGCCAGCTTATAATGAGTACCTTGATGTACGTTCGAGCAGGTCAACAGCCTGTACGGGTTTTCACCTTGACGGCTATCCTTCGGAGAGCCTCATGAAAGATGGAGGCTCGCCCACGTTGGATACTCAGAGCCAGCGTATAATGGGCCGAGTAGGTCAACAGCCTATACGAGTTTTTACCCTGACAACGATCCTTCGAGAGCCTCCTAAAGGATGGAGGCTCACCCACGTTGGATACTCAGAGCCAGCCTGTAATGGGATATACTCTGACGGCCGCCTGAGCAGGATAATAGCCTATACGGGTCTTCACCCTTGACGGCGACCCTTCGGGGAGCCTCTTGAAAGATGGAGGCTCGCAGCCAGCCTGTAATAGGATATACCCTGACGGTCGTCCGAGCAGGTCAACAACTTATACGAGTTTTCACCGTGACGACGACTTTTCAGGAAGTGTAATATCCCTAGTTTACATATTCCTAATTTCTCTTGCTTCCTATTTTCTCATTTCCTTTTCTTCTATTTTTCATTTTGCTTTCTTTTTGGGCCTGTTTGGTTAAGGATGGACGTGAGGAAGCGAAGTGAGGAAGCAGTAATAGTTTCCTTGGTGAGGAAGCAGTAATAGTTCCCTTTGGAACTTGAGAATTGGTTAGTAAGTTTTCCGGTGTTTGGATGTTGTTGAGAAGTGTGGTTTGAAAAATGTTATGTCTTTTTCGGTGTTTGGACGGTAATGTGGAAGTGGAAGTGGAAAAGTTGACCACAAAATTGACCGCAAAATAATATTAAAATAAAAATTAATTAAGAAAAATAAAAAATGGACTATAATTAGAATGCAAGTGAGATTTACATGATCAAAACATTAACTGTTTTATAATATAATTTATTACAAATGAGATTTAGATGACCACAAAATTAACTGTAGCACTCTGGAAGTGAGAAAATAATTGTGTAAAAGAGAAAGAGAAAAGGAAAATGGGTTTTCTTATTTTTTTTTTCCGGTGTTTGGATAGATAGGGAAGTGAGCAATTATACTTCCCCATTTCCTTCCGCCCACTTCCTTGCAACCAAACACGCCCTTTGTTTCAATTGCAAACTCATAGCCCATGCTAATCAAGCCTATCTTTCTTTTTTTCTTATTTCCTTTTTCTTTCCCAAGCCTACAACTCATCCCATGGCCCATGCCATCAACCCATTAACCCAATATCAATCCTATCTATATCATCTTAATGCAATCCAACAATAACTAATCTATACCATATCCTAACAAACTAAATCAAATCCTAGCTAATCCTATCTAAATCTAACCCCCATTTCATAATTCTACCCTCCTTTTTCCTTCTTCCTGCTCACGCACAAAACCCTTCCACCACGGCCGAACACAATGGAGCTCATCCACGGCATCGCCCCATGCGCCTCCCCTCCTCACTGTCTGGCGAAAACCCGCACCTTTCTCTTTTTCCCATCACCAGCACGCGCAACACCACCATCGATCGTGTGCCGCACCTCCTCCTCCGTCCATGGCCGGTAACACCTCTGTGCATAGCCCCTACTTTCTCCATGGCCTGGCGCACCACTGCACCATGTCGTGCCCATCTTCCCACCATGGCCTCTCCCTGTGCAGCCATGATCACCCTCAACCGGAGCTATTTGGCTGAGCCCCTTTCTCTGGCCGAGACCCCCAAGCACTTCTCCACGCAACTCCCATCTCCGAGATGCTTTCCGGCGAGCCACGCCACTCGCCTCCACCCACAACACCCCCTTCGTGGCTGCATCCCCTGCATGGTAGGACACGCCCAACAAACCACATGGATGCCTCCTCCTTCATCAATGCTTTATCTCTCCCTTTTCCATGCCGAGCACTCCAGCGAACTCCGTGACGCTCGCGAGAAACTGATCTCCTCCGCGAGCACTCTGGCATTCCGTCGACATCCTTCGCGGCCTCTGCCCCCTCCGCCGGAGCCTCCGCGGGCCGCGTGCATAGCTATGCGTGAGTCCTCTATCTTCCCTCTCTGTGTATTGATTTGTGTTGTGAATTAAGAGAGTGTGCTTAATATGTTTTGGGTATTATGTGTAGGGCACATGTAATAATGTGTAAATGTGTGTGTATATATGTGTTATGGGATTTTGTGTGTGTGCTTGCTGTGCTGTATGCGTGAGTCATTTAGTGTGTGGGTTAATATTAATATGTGTGTATTTTCATGTTAAGCGTTTATTAGTGTGTGTTGGAAGTGTGCGTGGGTGTATTTGCATGGAAGTGTGCATGAATGGGTGTATGTGAGTGTGTGTATGTATATAGGCGTAGGTACGTGTATGCTTGTACATGCATGCATATGGGTGTACACGTATGTATCTGTGTGCACGTGTGAAAACGTGTACTTATGTGTATGTATGTTTATGATTGTGTGGTACAACGATTCAGACCCGAGATCCGGACCCGTTATGAGAGATTCAGAGTTGTGCTCATTATAGACCCGATACACTGGCGATTCGAAAACTGATTCTAGGGATGATCTAGAGATCTGTACCGGTTCATGCAGTGAAGACCAAACGACGATTCGGTTTCAAAATCGCGTCATTTCATGTGAGTGTTTGTTCTCATGTCTTTTCCTTATTTACTGTTACCAGTAGTGTTCATGTATTTATTCGTATCATTTCATTTGATTATATGACATTTTACCATTATGATTACCCGTACCATTTCATATGACATCAGTGACCGTACACGTTATGTGTTTCGTTGATATGAGCATTTATTGGTGTCATTTCTTGTATTAAAAATTTGCCATTATTGGCTTAGGCCTAGTATTGATATACATAGACCGGACTTGATCTTGTAATTGACCTAATTGTGATAAATCTTAAAATATAAATATATTGATCTTGAGGTTGGTTGGTTTGTGATTGAGGTTAGTGATTCTTATTTTATGTGAAGTAATTATCAGACAGATTATCTGGTGATTTTTCCGACTAGAGCTCCTGTGAGTATTGAGGAAGTGTCAGATATGACATTGCTTTATCGATAGACTGATTTACTGATACTTGGATTGGTATTGACTTGGTTAGATTAGATGATTATGTACTCTTATATGTTTGGACTTGGATATCAGTGACTTAGAGGATGAATATACTGATCATGTAGATGAGGGATATACTACTGAGTTGATTGACGTAAGCTTGGTGTTCGTTTCAGAGATTTTGATTAGTGTTCTGATGATTGTTTTAGCTGGATTTATAGTTGTGAGTATTCCCTGTTTTACCCTTAATTATACTGTTTGTGTATTGATGATCTTTTGATGTTGATTATCAGATACTGGATGTTTTATTCTTTGATCAGGTTTCATTGATATCGGTGATAACATATATTTAGAGTTTGACATTAGTTATTGTTTGATCTCAGTTATTGGCGACCTAAAGGATTAAAGTAGATTGGTAGTGATAAAAGAGCTGATTAACTATTTACTGGACTTAAGGTTTACAATATCAGATATTCTGAGATAGATCTAGTATTTGATGTTCATGATGATTATTGAGATTTGAGATTATATGTAACATGGGTTGATATGTGATGTTCATGAGGATTGCTTTTGAGATTATGAGGTGATGGATCAGTTACAGATATATCGGTGGACGAGATCTTGATCAGTTTTATATGAGATAGCACATTGACTAGACGATACATGCCATGTTACTGTAATTATTCATATTACTAAAAGTTACTGAGAAAGGATTATTTGACCGTAACACCCTGTACAGTCCTATTGTTCATCGTATTTTGGTTACTGATACTGTTTACTGTCATGATTACTGTTCATCGTGTATACAATTACTGTTATTGTACTATTATTGTCACTGTTACTGTTACTGCAGCGTCCGAGTATTCTAGTAACATGAATTTTGATTGTTTAACTTAATTAAATAATAATGTAAATGAACAACTTATAGTGGGATTGGGGAAATTGATGGAGGATACAACATCTATATTTTGTGTACCTAGGATATAGGTTGCACAGCCGACTGAGGGTTTCACTACAGCAGGGTTCTTGGGGGATGACTGACATCCATCTGTACTGTTATTGTTCCACTATTTTCACAGTGAGATTATTGTTACTGTTACTGAGTACCTAGCGATATGGCCCGGTTCAGCGCTAGGAAACTGAGACCGTGGTTCCGGATATATACGGGATCCACCTAAAGCATGGATAATGCCTCCAACCGATCAGTTTCAATAACATAGGATCCTGATTGACACGTGTGATAGGCGTAGTATAGGGTGCGTCTATTATATGTGATAATTGGTGTTCGCCAACATAATAAATAATAATGTACTGTAACTGATTGTCTTAGCCTAATATATATATGTAGGACACCCGATGTTACACCTGACCTGATTGGACATCTGACTCTAGTACTGACTGACTCTACCCGCCTGATATATAGATCGTGATAGACACCTGATTGAATACCTGACTGGACACATACTCTACTGTGTGCTATTCGCATTACTGTTTATTTACTTTTTTCATGCCATTTCTTATTCCAGTATATATATATTTTTTATCTGCTCACATGTTATATGCATATGCACTTTCCAGTTTATTCTTGCACATTCACTAGGAGTTCTGACTCCCTGGATTTGCATATCCAGATCTGTGGTTATTTATTACTGATCAGGTATTGAGAGAGGATCACAGGCATCTTGAGGAGCCGGAGTCTCTCTTTTTTTGATTTTAGGTATTTTTGCTCTTTTATTCATTTTATTTTCTCATTCTATCTATATCGTATCCAATTGTCATTTCTTTATTTTATTCATATGCTATCATTATGTTAGATATTATATGTTATATTGCAGTGATATTGATTTAAAGTAGTAGATTTTATAGCTCGTTTAGGTTACTTTAGGCTTAGTGTATGTGCGTGGGGGTATTTTCTCACGTACATACGTTGCCGACTCTCGTCGCGACTCTGTTTCCATGTATTCTGGGAAGCGGGGCGTGACAGAGTTTTCTTGATATTAGAGCCAGGTTCGCAAATAAAACGGACCAAGTTCATGCCTGTAACATGAGACGAGTTATATTTACATTGCAGTAAATATATTACAGGGAGCCTTTTGAAAGATGAAAGCTCGCCCACGTTGGATGCTCGGAGCTAACCTATAATGGGATATACCCTGATGGCCTCTCGAGCAGATCAACAGCCTATATGAGTCTTCACCCAGATGGCGACCCTTCGGAGAGCCTCCTGAAAGTTGGAGGCTCGCTCACGTTGGATGGTCGAAGCCAGCTTATAATGAGATATATCCTGATAACTGTCCGAGCAGGTCAACAACCTAAATGGGTCTTCACCCTGATGGCTACCCCTCGAGAAGTTTTCTGAAACATGGATGCTCGCCCACATTAACTGATTGGGGTTAGCCTACAATGAGACCTACCCTAATGGCCACCGGAGCGAGTCAACATTCTACCTCAGATCATACCCTGACGACTGACATGGCAACACAACTTGAAAGCTTGGGGTTTCCCACTCAGGTAACATTCGCAGGTACCATTGTGGAACGAATCTCGTTCAGGAACTATATTGCAAATCATTTCAAACGCTTCGGAACCAAAACATCTCTCCCTGAGGAACCAAAACATCTCTCCCTGAGTAGACACAACAAGTGAAATCTCAATCACAAGCAAGGCAAGATCCAAACAATGCTTTCATTAAAAAATTCTCTATTTTATTATAAATTGTTTTTTGATTACATCCATCACTTACAAGTATGGTTACATCTAATATGAGTAATACAAGATCTGTTATATGTGTGTCAATTATGAGAGAAAAAATTAGATACGGTCTCAGCTGCGCCCCCAATAGCGTCTGAGAGATGGCTCCTGAACAAACAATCCACTAGGCCAGAAGGGAGGGACACCAAGAACCTCCAGGAAGCCACCAGCAAGGGAGGTCGCGCCTTGATCTGCAGACTGAAGCCTGCAAGGTGAGGAGGATACCGATGCCAAGACCTTCACTCTGAAGATGAACTCAGGAGTGGGGCATCCGAAGCACAAACATCCCATAAGAGCGCAGACGGCCAGCCCCAGAGATCGGAATCATCATCGAGCACCCTTATGCTTCCTGCTCTACGTTCGTTGCAAGGAAAGAAAAGGGGGTCAAGTCCCAACCCCCGCCCGGTCTGTTCTAGCCAGAGTCTAGATATGCAGACCAAGTCTTTCTGACAGCCGGACCTTGTCACGTGAGCCGAAACTACTTGACTAGCACATCACAAGAACCAAAACTCCTTGACAAATGGGCTCTTGAACATCAGGGGCGTAACAAACATTGCCATCCTTTCCCTCTCCTTCCTCAACCGAGTGAAGAAGGAAACATCACCTTTCGTAAAACAATGCAAGATTTTAGCAAAAAGGAACTTTCAAGAAGCAGCTCAGATCTCTCCAAAGAGTTTCACTATAGAGGGAAAAGGAGCTCAATCGTTAACCGTTCAGATTTCTAATCCCTAAAGAAGATGAAGAGCCACTCGATTAGCAGTCTACATATGTCGTAACGGTTCAGACTCGAATTGTCGCACCGGATACGCTGCACCTTCCTCGAACACCGTGTCTCCTCGAAAAGTGGCGGCAAATTGACCGACACAACTGTAGATGAGACGCGCATTCAAGCCTCTGCCAGCTTGTAGAGACACGCCACTACAAGACAAAAATCGAAGCGACAGCCATCGACCTGAATTCAGGCCCAAAGTTCCCTTCACTATCTGCTTTCCTCCCTATCTCTCAGAGTTCTCGGGAATCCATAGCTCTCGAGGGAGCGCTCCCGACCTCCTACAAAGAGAGGGAAGTAGAGAGGGCATCTGTAGTGGTCAGTTTTCGACCTCCTCGAGATCACGCCATGTGTCTATCCAGCACCCAAGCAGGCGCGTGACACGTGGTTGCTTTTAGAATCTTCGAGGAGGAATCCTCGTTCAATTCAAACTCCAAGCAGTTCGAGCAGTTATGAGAGAGATAGAGTCAGTTACAAGCACTCATATCTCCAGATCAAATCTTCATTTGAACCCGGCCGTTACGGGTCGAGAACAAATCAACCACACTAGCAGCTGGACGCAGATAACCTGATAGAGTCGAACTCTTGCCAAACCAATTCAAACCTGAATATTCAACTCTAATCGTCTTTGAGATAAGTGGTTAAGAGTTTAAATAAAACTGAACTCTGTAGTCTTATCTAGCAGACACTGCCTGTATAAATAGTAGACCCCTTCCAAGATGGGGGACGATCAATTGTGCCAAGAAACCCTAGCACACTAGAGAACACCATTGTAATCGACATTATCATAGTGAAATTTCTCCCTCTCTCTGTGGTTTTTCCTTTCGAGTTTTTCACGCAAGTCTCTATGTTTGTGTTGGATTTTCTGTGATTGACTTTTCTCATCTCCACAAATTTGGTGCGTGGATTAATTCCTTAGGAAATTACCCACAACATTAGTGTAAGGGATATGAAGCCCAATCTTGTGTAAGTGTTGTGAAGCTCAAATCTATTCAGGTTCTTATTTTCTCTCAAACCCTTATTTTCCTCTTCTGTTTGGATTGAAGGCAATTGAGATCCCCATATTTTACATCATTTTGTTGTGTGTTTGCGCGAGCCTAGGTGCCTTACGCTCGCAACCTATGCTCGCCAATCTGCACCTCTCGTGCGTTGGTTTTCTCTCCAAGTAATTGTTCTTCGTGCAAGCAACTTGTACTTATTCAACTGGTGAACTTAACGTGAACATGACTTTCTGAGACCTCGCCGACAGCCTCTGTTCTTCATCATGCCCCCGCTACCACGACCACTACCTCTCTGCATCCCGACTGCCAAAGCCCCCTCGACTGTCTCTTTGCCTCCGAAGATGATTTGATATTTGGCTCGGGTTCTGAGATTTGATTAGCTCTTGTTGGTAGGTGTTTTGGTGAATGTGTTCAACCTTCTTTGAGGTGTAGTAGGGAGTTTCTCTCTATTCTCTGTGGAAGATTTCTTTTTCAAGTTTGTCCATTTCATGATGGTTGAATCTACTGAGACAATAGCGAGCGAGTCTAGTGGGACAACGACTCAGACGAGGATTTATCTGTTTTGTCCATACTCATAGTTCTCATAAGACAAAACTTGATTCTAAGTTTCTTAAAGTTTTTTTTCTTAACTACTTTAGAACTCAAAAATGTTACAAACGTTTGTGTTCATCTATAGGCTGATATATCTTGTCTGTAGATGTACTCTTTTTCGAGTCAAAACCTAAGATTTTCACATCTTCTTCTGGTCAGAGGATGATTATGATTACATACTCTATCGGGAAATATTACCAACAGTGGTGGGTCAACATCTGAAAATGTGACTGGTAAAGATTCACTTTAGCTTCAGGATCTGATTCGGATCTATACACGACTGCTCTTGCTCATGTGCTAGCGTCAGACTCAATACCAAGTCTTACGCAAGAATCAAGTGAGACTATCAGTGCACATTACCTGGTACTTTTATTACTAATGATCTTTTCATTACAATTCAAAAAGGTAAATATAATTATATTATTCTCAACATTTTCTTTTTAATTTTGTTTCTTATTCTCATTTATCATTCTCTTTTCGTTTATTTATTTCTTCTTTGGACTTATGCTTGGTTCTCAAGAATGTATCAGAAGCATTGTCTTTTCAGGTTGAAGTCAGGCGATGTACGAGGAGATGACGGCCTTAGAGTGGAATAAGACTTGGAGTTGGTCACACTTCCACCAAGAAAGAAAATTGTTGGGTACAATTGAGTTTACACTGTCAAGTTAAACTCATATAGGTCTCTGTTTCACTTAAAGCCAAGATTGGTTGCCAAATGATATTCACAGTTGTAATTATTGGATTATGTGTATACCTTCTCCCGGTCGTGAAGATATATGTGCGTACTTGTATCATGAGCAACGACATACCACTGGCAGCAACTTCATCAGTTGGACAACAAGATTGCATTTCTCAATGGTATTCTTAATGAAGAGGTTTACATGGAGCAACCACGAGACTTTGTTGCTCAAGAAGAGTGCGAAAGTTTGCAGATTTAAGAAGTCACTCTGCAGTCTGAAACAATTTCTGAGAGCCTAATTTGGACGCTTTGCATCAGTGATTCAGGAGTTTGGTCTTTGTCGCGTACAAAAATACCATTTGATGGATACAAGATGGGAAAAGGATTCTACTGGTTGTGTATGTGAATGATATTGTGATTATAGGAAATGACACAAAGGGGATTGACAGCCTGAAAAAGTACTTGTGGAAGCACTTTCAGACCAAGGATATTGGATGCCTGACGTACTTAGGCATGGAGATGGCCAGGTCTAAGAAGCGCATTCTTATGTCGCAGAGGAAATATATACTCAACTTACTTTCAGAGGCTAGGATGCTATAGTGCATGGGCATTGATTTTTCAATAGACGTGAAAATGAAGCTGCTACCAGATGATGGGGAGCTTCTTTAGAATATTGGGAGATACAGGAGATTGGTGGAAAAATTGAACTACCTGATGGTGATCAAACCGGACATCACATTCATAGTCGTGTAGTGATATACCAAGATGCTACGTGTACACGTCCAAAACCTCATCTCTTTCTCTCCCAATCTCTGATGCTATTAGGAACAAATAAAGCAAATTCTAATATAATAAGTAATAATGAACCAACTCTTGGTATGGGAAAATATTTGAACTACGCCCATTGACTGAAGAAGTCATGTGGTACACCCTTGAGTCCCCCAAAAAAGGGGGGAACCCCTCCTACTCACTTTATGTTTCCAAATTTATTTCTTTTTCGTGCAACATGTAAGGGCGGGATATGGTTCAAAGTCGCGGTCTCGGTCGCCGACTCGGTGGGCACTGAGACGGATCGGTCGCGGTGACTCGGATCGGTCTTGGGTGATACACACAAGATATTACATAGAAAGCTTAAAAAATTTTGAAAAAATCACGACAAATCGTAAAAAATGTAGACATCAAAATTCATATATCCATGTCCAAAATAAATTTGTTTTGAGGGGATAATTCAGAGAATATGATGATTTGAGAGTAAATTCAGAAATTAAAAGATTTGAGGGGGTAAATATGAAAAAACCCAAAATAAAAAAAAGAAAAGGATAAAGGGTGGAGAGAGATCGGGTGAGTGGATCTCTCCCTCCCTCTGACTTTATCTCCCTCTCTCGTCTCTCCCTCTTCCTTCTCTCTCTACTCTCTCCCTCCCTCTGGCTTTATCTCCCTCTCTCGTCTCTCTCCCCCTCCCTTCTCTCTCTACTCTCTCCCTTTCTCTGGCTTTATCTCCCTCTCTCATCTCCCTTTCTCTCTCTCTCTCTCTCGTCTCCCCTCTCCCTCTCTCTGTCTCTCTCTCCCCCCTCCGCTGCTCGTAGAGACTGGAGGGAGATAGGGAGAGGGAGAGATTGAGAGAGAGAGAGACAGAGGGGAGATTGAGAGAGACAGGGAGAGAGATTGGGCGGAGTAGGCGGCGGCAGACAGGTGGCGGCGGTAGGCAGTGTCAACGAGCGGGCAAGCGGCGAAGCCCTAGTTCCCAGGTAAGTTTGGGTTTTTTTTCTTTTCTTTTTTTTTTTTAAAACAGACTCGGCCTTGATTCGGAGCTTAGTCAGTCCAATTCGTATCGTGACTTGACCGATTCGGCCAAGTTAGCTCTGAGTCAAGGCCGAGTCGGTCGTTTTTGAGTGGATCCTTCGAATCGGGTCTTGGACTCGTCTCGGCGGGCGTCGAGACGGATCCGACTCGGCCTAGTCTTTGAACTGTGGGAGGGGGAGATTTTCAACAAGGCCAAAGTATCCCCACCTTCTTTTCCTTCAATTTTAACTACATGATTTATCTTCACTTCCTCATTTCCCCTCAAGTTTCAAAAATCCAAACCCAAATTTTCCATTTACATCAACTCTTTCCTATCCAATCAACCATCATACATGTAAATAAAGGTTTATGCCTTGGGGAGAATTCAGAAGTGAAGGAATGAACACTATACAATCCAGTGGGAAAATTTTCTTCAATAAATGCTATGGTACAATATTAAAGTATCATATGGACATTATAGTTCGAATCAAATAGATTGCTTAATGAAAATTGGTTAATGAAAAGGCAAGCAAAATATATAGTTATAAAAAATATTTTACTATGTTATTATGAACTTCTTTTTATAACAATAATGCTTCATTTAGGTTTGTTATGTATTAAATTGTTTGTGGATGAATGCAATTTATAATTAGAAGATTTAGAATTAGAAATTTTCTTTGTAGTTTCTGATGATAGAAATTGTATTGGGTGTGGTTTCTTGAAAAATAGGTAAAGTTTATAGCAGTTTCTGATAATTTAGCCAAACTAATATTATAAGAGTTAAGGGTTACAAATATAAACCACGGTCTTCACCAGGGCCATATTGGTAGATTGGAAGCGGATTTGGGCAGTCCACGGGCTTTAGGGTTTCACATTCTGAACTCAGCGAATATGTGTTGATCAGGCAAATTTCACTATGCCCGGACATGTTATACAAATTACTGCAGTTTTGATTTTGATCTAAGACTGGATCAGTATGGATCAAGTTACTGGGTCTTGCAAAGTTGACAGACAGAACTAACATCAACTTTGTATCAGCATACACATATGACATGCTAGGTTGCCTGTGCATGTTCCTATGTGTAATAATATAAGAGATAGGCTTGGCTCCTTCGGAAAGGATTTGAAAGCAAATCCTTCCCATTCAAATTCAAGAATAGAAATAACATGTTGAAAATCCGGTGCGTTAACATTGATCTATATAACTTAAGACTTTCTAAAAAAATGAAAGTCAAGTGAGAATAAGTTTTCTTACCAATGTATCAAGTAGGCGCAAAATGAAGGACTAAAAATAGCAAGTTGTCAACTTTAATGGTGTTGAGTGTTTGAAACTTGATAAAAATTATTCTTTTAAGTATTTATTGAAACTTGATAAAAATTATTCTTTAAGTATTTATAAGGGTTTAAATCATGATCAAAGGTTAGATCAAGAATTTGTATGCCCTAAAATGCGAATCTTAGCAGCGTGCTACTTCTTTTATTTTGCTACTAATAGGGACCGAAGTCCAGGTGAAAGAGGTTTCATGCAAATAGACTCAGAAACCATGTTTCTGAAGCCAAAATAATGTATGACTGTGCACACCAGTAGTTAGCCGGATATTCATCCCCACTTGTTCTATTTTGTGCAACTTGATGCATAAGATAGAAAACTCAATCTCACTTGCATTTTTTGTTTTTAAACACACTATATGATGTTGATCAACTTTAACAGAGTGGATCTTCAATTCGAATGACTTGTCAATGAATTTGAATGTAAAATATTTGCTCTCAAATCTTTTCCGAAGGAGCCAAGGATATCTCATGATATGGTGATCTTCTTACTTCGCTGAACCCCTGATTGTTGTGTAAACTGAGGGAAACTTTGAGAGCAAGGCTATCCTATTATCTGAAGCCTTTTGAAAGACTGACTGGTGGGTCAGTTACTTGTTATTCTTCTCGAAATAGTGGAGGAAAAAGAATATCAAGTGTTCGGGTTACGTTGGGCACCTCCTTCCATCAACAGATGATGAAAGTTAAAGTTACATGTCTTTCGCCTGCATGCTCTGCCAGCTGCCAGCCTGTGGTTATAGTTTTCTACTCTTTCTATACATCAGGTTAAGACTAAAGCTGGTTGTTTGAATTATGATGATTGTTGTATCATGTGTCCATTTTCTCACTCTTAGCTTCAGTGCAGCAAATCAGTGTCGCATCAGGACTGTTTAGATATTTTCCCCCTGATCCCTGTTAGATTGGTCTGATGTTCCTTGATCAATTATCAGATATGCTGTCATGAGGACTCTTATTTCATATAAAGGATGCATGTTACAACTCAGCTTTTAGTCCAGTTTACGTGAGAATGATGCAGCTGTTAAAGTTCATCTAGCATGATACCATGATAGAGAGCTGGCATTTATGTAAATTAGTCATTTAGTTGAATATTCATATTGCAATACTATGTAAACTAGCAACTGATTAAAATGTTGTTATATCTGTATTATTACATTGTTTGAGTTTTCCTTTAGTGATTCAAGTACACTTCTGGATCACGCTGTAGAAGGAAGGAGAGCTAGGAGAATAGGGTCCTATTGGACGTTTATACTGATCACTTAGCGACAAATTTTGTGTAATATTCTGCTGGATTTTACATTGAAATTCATGAGGCAACAATTTTGAGTATGAACCCAACAGTGAGCATTGTTTGAATTAGTTTCTTTTTGATCTATTTTGTTATATTCACTTTTCTTTCTTGGGCATGTTTTGAACAGTTCTTTCCAAGAAGAGCTTGTTGCTGATGTTTCATGAGGTTTATGTGCCTATGTGGTGCCTTTTGTTTCATCTTTCATTCCTCTTCATTAATGCAAGTTGGCAGTTTCTTTGCTTCTGATGAATTGTTAACAATGGAATCAAATAACATAAGCCCCATGATCCAATCACTTGACAACTACCCATTGCTGTCCTTATGTAGATGGAAGCTATTGTCCAAGCAGAAATGCTGACAGAAAACTAATTAGAAACTGCCAGCTGCAACAGTGTATTATTATTCCAGCTTGGATGACTCCAGCATTAGAATTGCCAATACAAGAACATATAAAAACAAGCAAAAGCTGAGCATGAAGGTGGTGTTATTTTTGGCCTTATGTTGCACAGAGTACTATTTAAGTTGTTAGGTGAGGAGCAGGCAAAGGCTGAACAAAGCTTTCCCCACTGTAGGGCTAAAGGCATAACAAGGAGGTGCTCTCATACAAATAGAGATATGTAAGTGTACACTGCACTATTTAAGAGAGCATGTGAGTCTTTTGTGTATGCAGAGACTGCAGAAATTGAGGAGAGTTGACAAAGAACAGACAAAGGGTTCTTCTTCCTGGAGACTGATGCTGTCTGGAATCTTGATCTGGATCCAGGAAAACAAAAAAAAAAAAAATAAAAAAAAAATAAAAATAAGTGACTGACAACCATTTGTAGAGGTCTGACTGGATATTTAGTAATTAAGCTGGATTAAATAACTAAAAAAATATTTCAGGTTTTCAGTAAATACTGAGGCACAAATATTATTAGAGTGCAAAAAAGGGAGAGCTTTTGGATTGGACAAGAAAGATGTGTGGTTCACTTGGATTGGACAGCTCTCACTCCTTGTAAATTAATTTATTGCGCCTGCACACTGTAATCTTGCATGTGGAAGACACACACACAATGACCTCACCTCCATTGCTGGTACCTTGTATTTCTCTCTTTGCCCTCACACACTGAAACATGTGGCTTTGCATTACTGGTCACTGGCACCAAACTTTAGAAATTTTTGAAAACAAAATATACGCACTTTGTCTCCTACTTTTTGATACCAAGTGTTTAACTCTTATATTAATTTCAGAGTTAATAACTCTAACCTTCAACTCTTTCCAACTTTTCTTTCTAAAAACCCTAGAACTTTACTCTCGCGACTAAACAAGGCCTTTATCAAGCAAATAATTCTATTTGATTTTCCTACATATAAGGTATGTTTGGTTGTTGTAATTGGCCGTAATTCGTAAGTCGTAATTAGTAAAATCTTTTACAGTTATAAATGAGTTACATGCATGTAAATTTTATGGTGTTTGGTTGATAATATAAAGTTATAAGTGAGAAAGTGTATTGTATTTTACGGTGTTTGATTGTCGTAGTAGCGTGTAAGTCGTAAGTGAAAAAGTTGACCACAAAATTAACTATTTGGTGATTTAAAAAGTTTAAATATTACAAATAAATATTAAAAATGTTAAATATTAAAAAAAATTAATATTAACATAAAAAATTATATAAATATGCATCACCACAAAATTAACTATAACTGGGCTGTAAGTGAGTGGTAAATGGGATGCAAGTGAGTGGTAGTTGAGTTGCGTAAGTCTTTTATGAATTACAGTGCAAATAAACGCCGTAATTGTAACTGAGTTGTAAGTCATTTACGAATTACGGATTTTTACACCTTTTACGACGAAACAAACAGCCCCATAGATCACAACGAGTCTTTATGAGCTGTGATTTCTAGAATTTTCTCATCTACTTGTGAGGGTAATCTATAATTTACATGTGTAGTATTGATGCATCCTCTACTAATACACTGGGGAAACATGATAGAAGGTTACATTTTCAGGCTCATTTTAATGGCATAATAATGGATGAGGAATATAATATATTTCATAATTCTAATTTATCACTCACTTTCAAATCTTATGCACGCTGTGTGACACTTGTGTCTTACTCTCGTCTGTTTTTTTTAAAATAAATTTGTAACTTACCTTAATATTAAAATTTTTACGATTATTTCATATATTGTGAATTTGTAAGAATTTTTTTTGCAAATGTATATCAAAACAGCCAATATACCACAAACGAGGGGGTCACCATCACTTCGCCGAGGGCATTTTGGGCATTATGTTTTGTTTTGTTTGTTTATACACTCACATTTCGTGTATAAGCGCTGAAAATGACTCCAATTTATTTAAATTGTCTGAAAATAAAAAATACCGTTGCGTGGGCTCCGAGCTCTGCTCCTCACAATAAATAAGTTCGGCTGCTTCACCGCTCGAATTATTCGCTCAGTTCGCTTCTCTGGGCCTGTGATCGCGTCCTCCGCCCGCCGGGATCTGGTGCTCCCCCTCGTTGGACCTGGCAGAAGATATGCTGCTTCGTCTCACCGCCAGGTTCTCACTCGATAGATTTTGTTGTCGTCGGTAACTTTCTTATTTGCAAAAGGGAAATGTTTTCTGGACTTAATTGAGAAAGAGGGCTTTTTGTGAATTTTTCAGGAGGTCGTTGACCGGAAGGGCCGGTGGGTTGGGGGTGGCGGCCGGTTTCTCGTCGACGGCGAGGGCCGGGAGGTACGTTCTTGGTTGTTAGTTTGTAACCGGCACTTGCCGTTATAAATACAATTTTCAGATGAGTCCTAGTCAAATTTCAGTATTACAGTTTTTCTTTTATTTAAAAAAAATTCGGTAGGAATCGTGATTTTTTGAATACCCATAGAAAGTCCGATGAAAGAGTAAGGGGAAAAAAAAAAGAATGATTAAATTAGTGCTTAAAAGATTTACTTAAAAATAAAAATTCAGAAGGAGAAGAAGTAATTGCCGAAGTCTGGGCCGTGGGCTTTTTGGCCGATTTCTTTGCCTTGGGTTTGAATTTAGCGGTTGGGCCTTGAATTTTTAGTGGCCAGTAAAATTTATTAAGCCTTGGGTTTGAATTAAGCGGGCTAGGCCGGGCTTTATCTAATCTCAGGCCCTGTTTATTTATTTTTCAAAAAATATAGAGAGTTGTTTCCCAATCTTTGCAATTTTACAATGTACTTATAGGTCATATACTTGTGAACGCAATTGTCCATCCAAAACTTTCATTATTCATCAAAGTGTTCAAAAATTGTGCATCTTGTAATCAAACTACTTGTAACTCATGATGAAATCAGGCTAGATGGAAAAGTTGCCCTCATAACCGGTGCCGCTTTCGGCATCGGCAAGGCCACGGCCCACGAATTCATACAAGAAGGAGCGACCGTGGTCCTCGCAGACATCGACGACTCCTCCGGCCCACAAACGGCCCAATCCCTCGGCCCAAAAGCCCACTTCATCCGTTGCGACGTCACCGACGAGGCCCAAGTCGCCTCGGCGGTGGACTTCGCCTTCTCCCTCGACAACCACCTCGACGTAATGTACAACAATGCCGGCATCGTGGGCCCGCCCTCGAACCCGGACATCGCCCGCCTCGACCTTGCCGCCTTCGACCGGGTAATGACCGTCAACGCCCGGGGAACACTTGCCGGGGTCAAACACGCGGCCCGTGTGATGGGCCCATTGGGCTCGGGCTCAATCCTGTGCACGGCCAGCATTAGTGGGCTGATGGGTGGGCTCGGCACACACCCGTACTCAATTTCAAAATTCGCCGTGGCGGGAATTGTTAAGTCCGCGGCTGCTGAGCTGAGCAAGAAAGGGGTGAGGGTGAACTGCATTTCGCCGTTCGCCGTTGCGACGAGGATGACGATGGAGCAGTTTGAGATGATATTTCAGGGGCTGGAGAGGGAGAAGATAGTGAAGATAATCGACGGGCTCGGGGAGCTGAGAGGGGCCAAGTGCGAGGAGGTCGATGTGGCCAAGGCCGCGGTGTACTTGGCCTCGGACGAGGCCAAGTATGTGACCGGGCACAATTTGGTGGTGGATGGGGGTTTACTAGCATCAAGCACCTCAATCTGATGGTGCCCGATGGGTTGGTTTGACTGCGATAGCGATCAGATGAAGATCATCGACAATCAGAGTTGAAGAAAACTGCATTTATTCGTGTGTTGTTTGATGTATACTGATGATATAGGTTGCAGTTGTTTTTCTGCAACTGGTAGTGAAAAATGTGATTGCAGAGGAGAAATGAGGAGCCATTTTAGGTACTTGTATGGATCTCTTGTGTTCTGCTTGGAGAAGGAAGTGTTTGATTGCATTAGATCAACTTCATGGGTTTAGATTATGCAAATTGTTAAGAAAGAAAGGGAAGCAGAAAAATTAATAAAAACCCAAATTGATAATTCTCTGTTCGAAACAAGTGTTAATTGTATAAAACCCTTTTATAATACTGTCAAGATCTTACAGCAAAGTCCCATCTTCTATTGAATTTAACAAAAACCCATCTCTTGTATTGGATGAATTTCGCAGAAAATACTCTTATACTTTCTAAAAACTCTTCTATATCATGGTCTCTTAGATTCAACAACAGAGAGTTTCTTGCCAAAACTGTGGAGTAATTTTTTAAGAGATTAATACAAACGCATTCAATTAACACTTTATTCCTTTTTTCCTTTTGACGATTAAAAAAAATGAGAAAAGTAACTGATTTAGTGATTTGAGTCTTCTAAGTTACCAAGATAACAAAAAATGCAGAGCACTTAATTGTAATGAAAGATTTGAGACTTGTAGAATCTCTTGTGAGAAGAAAAGAGAGTGTGCGAGTTACTAACTTATTTATTCTTTTATCTCGTTATACATACTTTTTTCTGTGAAAAAAATATTTGTAGAAATTCAGGTGAGAAAAGAACGGAACTCTTGGGAGCGCATATAAATCACAATGATCTAGTCTTCATGATCTACTAGTATTCGTCCGTATATAGCTTTTGCACACATAAATGAGCCTCCATACGTTGCCCATGTAAGTGTTGTTGCGCGCAGGACAACAACCTCTCTGAGGAATCCACCAATCAGGCGGAGACTGATGCGGCCGGAGATGTAACCAACACGACAAGAACAGAGAACAATAGAGAAAAGCAATCAACACAGTATTTAACGAGGTTTGGCAACGCGCCTACGTCCTCGGGGCAAGGGGGAGAGAGATTTTATTGATTCAACAATCAATACAAACTAATACAAGAGGGATACTTGAGGGAACTTTCAGGGATACAATACATGAGGGCTCTAGCCCTTATTTATAGCCACAGAGTCCCTGAATTTAAGGAAACCCAGATTGGATTCGATCCCAACCAGAAAAGGAATTCGAATCCTGAAATGCAGCAGAAAACGCGTCTGACGGTCGACCGGCCGGTCGACCGACCCATGTCCAAGGTCGACCGGCGCGGTACTCGAGAGCAGCGCTATGTCAATCGGTCGACCGGGCGGTCGACCGGGATAACCCTGTGCACGTCGTGCACACCGTCGACCGGCGGTCGACCGGCCTTCTCCACCGGTCAACCGTGCGGTCGACCGGGAGCATACTTTGGCCTGCTGCAATGCGCTGTCTTGCTCATTTTCTTCCGATCTCTGTGCTACTTCTTCCATCTCCTCTATCTCCTCTCTCCCTACAATTCTCCACCTCGGTGAAGATTTTTCAAATCTGAGCCGATCTTCAACGAACTCCAGTCTATCACCTGGCGAAATCGACACACGATCTCGGCTTGAGCGCTCCGGACGAAATTGACACACGATCTCAGCGAAGTCGACACGCGATCTCGACTTGGAACCTTTAGTTCAGCTATCCAAGTGGAATGCACCATACATGCGTTCCCATCACTTCACCTTAGGAGAAATACCATACGAGCCAATCAACGAACGTGCCTCCCACTCATCAACTTCACGACCTCAAGAAGAACTTATCATGAGCCAACCATGACTCTCCAACTGACTGGCTCTATTCAGTCTATATGTCTTCAGCTGACGGTCCAACCAAATCTGAGTAGAGCACACCGAACACCATCATCGGCTTCAACAACTGGATGCACACCCCCTCATGCAAGCTTAACCATCTTCTTATCAGAAGATCAACTGTTCATCGAGATCACAATGCTTCACCTTTACGTGAAGTCCAACTCTCCACCTCTACGTGAAGTCCCAATCAGCTTCTCGAGAACCCAAACAGTTTCATACGGGTTGCATCACCAAATGTGGCTGCGTCTTTACGGCTGCCTACGTACCTTGCCTAAAGGATCAAGCCAACCGTAGTTCATTTAAATGAGCTCCATCAAGCTCAAGCACTTGTATTTGAATCTTCAGCAGCGAGCCTATCTGGCTGAATCATATGAACCTCCTCACGACCATCATGGAGAACAACGACCTTCAACTTGAGCTTGTCGCTGTCACAAGCTTGAGATTCATGCTTCTTTACCCACGTGCATGGTTTTACCTTGGTTCCAATGGCTGCAAACAATTCGATATTCTCATCAATGTCTTCAACCTGTTCAGTATCAACCTTGGCTACATGATCTCCACCCGGTGTCACCTCCGGTGAATTCTTCACTAATACCGAACCAACTGGAGATGGTGGAGTAGCATCAACTTCCACCCGCTGTGATACTTCCTTGGTCTTCGTCCTCTCCACCTGTTGAGAGACGATAGACTTCAACACTGAACTCTCATCAAACGTGACATGCCGACTCAATACAATCTTCTTGCTTTCGGGGTCCCATAACCTGTAGCCTTTTATATTTCTCTTGACACTTAAAATACAAAATTCTTTGCTCGCGGATTCACCATGCCATCTTTGGCACTAAAGTAGGTTGGACTTCTAAATTCTCGCGACAAACCATGATCTTGAGCAACTTTCCCAGACTAAATTTCCAATGGATTTTTACCTTCTATCGCAGTCGATCCATTTATGAGATGGCTAGCATACACAATCGCCTCAGCCCAAAACGATTTGTCTAATCTTGCATTAGACAACAACCACCGAGCCTTCTCTACCAAGGAACGGTTTATTTCTTTAGCCAATCCATGTATACCTTCTATGAAGTGAGTATACCAGTGTTCTGGTCAAATCGTAAGAATTGGTTCATGTCTCTTTCAACATTATCAATCTGTAGCTCCTTAATCTTCCTACCTGTCTACTTCTCCATTCTTCCTTTCCACTTCACCAACATATCTAGGGTTTCACACCTTTGTCTCATGGGATATATCCAACAATGCCTAGATAAATTATCAATAAAAGATACAAAGTACCTGCGACCTCCAAGCGATGCAGTCTTAGCAGGTCCCCAAACGCTTACGTGAACACAATCAAGAAGACCTTTTGAGCGGTGAGTACTGGTGCTGAATTTCACCTTCTTCTTGTTTAGAATGCTATGTTCACCCTCCAAGTTGCAGGTAGCAGCACCTTCCAATGATCCCTTCTTTGCAGGAGCTTGCAAAGACCTTTCACCTCTATGTCCGACCTTCACCTACCAGACCTTTGTGCAACCATCATCTGAAGAATTAGAAGTCTCCACCTGACCTGTAACTGTACTACCTTTCAAGTAGTAGAGATTGTTCCGGCGGACGCCCTTTATCACCACCATCGAGCCTTTGATCATCTTGAGAACACCATCTCGTACAGATATTACAAGACCCAATGCTTTCAAAGCGCCAACAGAGATAAGATTCCTTTTGAGTTGAGGTACATACCTCACCTCCTTTAATTCTCGTACTATCCCATCATCCATCTTGATACGGACTGTACCCATCCCTTCTATATTACACGGATGATCATCACCCATGACCATGTAACATTCATCTAGCGTCTCAAAGCTAGAGAACCAGGCCCTGTTCGGGCACACATGATAGGTGGCTTCGGTATCCAAGATCCACTCAGCATTATCTGAGTAACTAACAGTAGGAGTAGTAACAGAGAGAGAGTATACCGATGAGTCTGAATCCGATCCATCCGCCTGTGCAAGATTCGTCTTGGTCTTTGACTCCATCTTCTTACCTTTGGCCTTCGGGCAATCAACTTTCCAGTGCCCTAATTCCTTGCACAAGGCGCACTGATTCCTCTTCAGATCTCTGAAGCCTGATCTGGACTTTGACCTTCCCTGATCATCTCTTTTCTTCCTATTGGAACTTTTGCCTCTTACCGCCAATGCCTCTGCTGTTGTGTTCCCTGAAGAAGACAATCTATCCTGTCTCCTTGCTTCATAACTCACAAGAGCAGCAGACGCCTCACTGTATTTAAGGGATTTTCTTCCATTGATCAATGTAAGAGTAAAGGTCTCATACTCTTCCCTAGGAAGAGAGTTCAAAAGAATTACCGCCTTATCCTCTTCATTGGTCTCCACATCCACATTAACTAGATCTGTAGAAGCCTCGTGTAGCGATTCAAGTGTTTATTGATGGAGCATCCTCTTTGCATCTGAAAACTATAAAGCTTACTCTTTAACTGCAACCGCGATTCTATGCTTTTCGTCAGATACTTTTTCTCCAGGATCTCCCACAGCTGCCTCGCAGATGTCTCATGCAACACATGATACTTGATGTCTTGTGTCAAATAAGACCTGATCAAGCCACACGTCGTACGGTTCATCTTGTCCCAATCTTCTTCTGTTGTTGATGCGCGTTTCTTCTCCAACCATAGAGTGTCTTCGAGATTTGATACCGTCAGCGCATCCATCACCTCACACCTCCACATACTGAAGTTGTTCGTGCCGTTGAACTTCACCACATCAATCCTCAGCGGATGTGGATCCATGGATTTTCCCGATGATGTACCTTCTCCAGCCATCTTCTCAACTGATTCCTCAAAGTAATGCGAAAACAAACGGAGATAGATAAAACAAACTAGATAAAGACAGGATCTTTACCTCCACGTGAAACCCTCGAAGAGTTTTCGAAACTATCTACTCCTTCGAATTGATTCATCGAGCAATCTACACGCTGTTTTGAGATTGACACACTATCCCACAAACAGTCCTAATGCCACTCCGAGATCGACACACGATCTCCGCCAAACAGCAAATGATGCCCTTGAAATTAACACACGATCCCATGACGAACCTGAAATGCTCTGATACCAATTGTTGTGCGCAGGACAACAACCTCTCTGAGAAATCTACCAACCAGGCGGAGACTGATGCAGTCGGAGATGTAACCAATACGACAAGAACAGAGAACAATAGAGAAAAACAATCAACACAGTATTTAACGAGGTTCAGCAACGTGCCTACGTCCTCGGGGCAAGGAGAGAGAGATTTTATTGATTCAACAATCAATACAAACTAATACAAGATGGATACTTGAGGGAACTTTTAGAGATACAATACATGATGGCTCTAGCCCTTATTTATAGCCACAGAGTCCCAAAATTTAAGGAAACCCAGATTCAATTCGATCCCAACCAGAAAAGAAATTCGAATCCTAAAAGGCAGCAAAAAACAAGTCTGTCGGTCGACCGACCCATGTCCACGGTCGACTGGGCGGTCGTCCGGACCCTAACCGAGAGCAGTGCTATGTCAATCGGTCGACCGGGTGGTCGATCGCTCCTTGCCACGGTCGATCGGGCGGTAGACCGGGATAATCTTGTGCACGTGATGCACACCGGTCGACCGGGCGGTCGACCGGCCTTCTCCACCGGTCGACCATGCGGTCGACTGGGAGCATACTTTGGCCTGCTGCAATGCGCCGTCTTGCTCCTTTATCTTCCGATCTCTGTGCTACTTCTTCCATCTCCTCTATCTTCTCTCTCCCTACAAGTGTGTGGGCATCTCCGCGAACCACTAGTCGAGATTAGTGCTCTTCTTGCACTACAAAATTGAATAGCTGCGTAATATATTTTTTATTGTATCCGGGAGTTCAAAAAATCCCTTCATACACTGCGAATGAGAAGATTCGGACTTAATGATCTCCTACATGAGGAGAAATTATCATGCCACATAAGTTATGAAAAGAGATTAAAATCCACATTAAAATCTTTTAACCCTTGCTCATATTAGCACATCTACATGAAATTTATAAAGGGGAATTTATAGGTTTTTTGAAAATGCGAAATCCACTTGGAAATATGTTAAAGAGCAACCTTTTTTTTCATCGGAGTTAAAAAATAAAAGCAATATTTCTTTCTATAGACTTCAAAATTCTTTTTAAGAGTCTATGTAAAGTTTGTTAAATTTTACAAAGATATCTCATTTTCTATCTAAAAAAATAGTGTGCACAATCAAATAATCACTTAAACAAATACATACGGCGTTACACAAATTAATTTGTGCGGTAGTTGGAGTTAAATCAAACCAACCACACATCAGCGTATAAAGTAATTGTAATTACTTTTATTAGCTATGTGAGCCTATTAATAACAACCAAGCACGTAATTTAACGTGGTAGCTCGAACTTTATCTTAGAACTTTCTGTAGGGAGAGAGGAGATAGATGAAGATAGCACAGAGACCGAAAGATAAAGGGAGCATGAACGACGCATGCAGCAGGCCAAGGAGTTACCCCGGTCGACCGCCCAGTTGACCGGTGGAGAAGGCCGGTCGACCGCCCGGTCGACCGGTGTGCACGACATGCACAGATGTATGACCGGTCGACCGTCCGGTCAATCGTGGCAAAAGCCCGGCTACCGTCTGTATGATGGCTGCTTTCTGTTGGTGTCGGTCGACCGGGCCGGTCGACCGAGCACAAGGGTCGGTCGACCGTCCACGGTCGACCGACAGACGAATTCTGTTGTCCTTTCTGGATTCATACTCCTTTTCTGTTTTGGAGTCGAATCCAATCAGGGTTTCCTAAATCCCTGAGACTCTGTGGCTATAAATAAGGGCTAGAGCCCTTATGTATTGCACAACGAGGAAGATCCCTCAAGTATTCCTCTTGTATTGGTTTGTATTGATTGCTGAATCAATAAAATCTCTCTCTCCCTTGCCCCGAGGACGTAGGAAAATTATTGAACCTCGTTAAATACTGTGTTGATTTGCTTTCTCTATTGTTTATCTGTCCTTATCGTGTTGGGTACATCTCCGGCTGCATCTGTCTCTGTCTGGTTGGTGGATCCCTCGGAAGGGTTGTTGCCAAGGGCGTGCGCAACAAGCGGTATGAGAGCATCTCAGGTTCAGCGTAGGATCTTGTGTTGATTCCAAGGGCATAAGTTGCTGTTTGGCAGAGATCGTGTGTCGATCTCCAAGCAGCATTGGAACTATTTGTGGGATCGTGTGTCGATCTCAAAACATTGTGTGGATTGCTCGAGGAATCAATTTGGAGGAGTAGATTGCTTCGAAAACTCTTTGAGGGTTTCGATGGAGATAAAGATCCTATCTTTATCTAGTTTGTTTTATCTAACTCCGTTTGCTTTCCGCATTGCTTTGAGGAATCAGTTGAGAAAATGGCTGGAGAAAGTACATCATCAGGATAATCCGTAAATTCACATCTGTTGAGGATTGATGTGGTGAAGTTCGGCGGCAAGAACAACTTCGGTATGTGGAGATGTGAGGTGATGGATGCGCTGACAGTATTAAATCTCGAAGACACTCTACGGTTGGAGAAGAAGTGCGATTCAACTACAAAAGAAGATTGGGACAAGATGAACTGGACAACGTGTGGCTTGATCAGGTCTTATCTAACACAAGCCATCAAGTATCATGTGTTGCATGAAACATCCGCGAGGCAGCTGTGGGAGATGCTGGAGAAAAAATATCTGACGAAAAGCGTCGATTCGCAGTTGCAGTTGAAGAGTAAGCTTTATCGTTTTCAGATGCAGAGAGGATGCTTCATTGATGAAAACATGAATGCTACACAAAGTTTCTTACAGATCTACTTAATGTGGATGTGGAGATCGATGAAGAGGATAATGAGGTAATTTTATTAAATTCTCTTCTTCAAGAAGAGTATGAAACCTCTACTCTTACATTGATCGATGGAAGAAAATCCCTTAACTACAGTGAGGTCTCTGCTGCTCTTGTGAGTTATGAAGTAAGAAGACATGACAAACTGTCTTCTTCGGGGAGCACAGCAGCAGAGGCATTGGCGGTAAGAGGCAGGAGTTTCAATAGGAAGAGAAGAGGTAATCAGGGAAGATCGAAGTCCAAATCAGACTTCAGGGATCTGAAGAGGAATCGGTGTGCCTTATGCAAGGAGTTAGGGTATTGGAAAGTTGATTGTCCGAAGGCCAAAGATAAGAAGGAGTCATTGACTGAGGCAAATTTTACAAAGGTGGTAAGTGCTCATGCCAGTACTTCACAGGCGGATGGATCGGATTCAGACTCATCGGTATTCTCTCTCTGTTACTACTCCTACTGTTAGTTACTTAGATAATACTGAGTGGATCTTAGATATAGGAGCTACCTATTATGTGTGCCCGAACAGGGACTGATTTTCTAGATTTGAGAAACTAGATAGATGCTTCACAGTCATGGGTGATGATCATCCGTGTAATGTGGAAGGGATGGGTACAGTCCGTATCAAGATGAATGATGAGATAGTACGAGAATTGAAGGAGGTGAGGTATGTATCTCAACTCAAAAGAAATTTTATCTCTGTTGGCGCTTTGGAAGCATTGGGTCTTGTGATATCTATACGAGATGGTGTTCTCAAGATGATCAAAGGCTCAATGGTGGTTATGAAGGGCGTCCGCCGGAACAATCTCTACTACTTGAAGGGTAGTACAGTTACAGGTCAGGTGAAGACTTCTATTTCTTCAGATGATGGTTGCACACAGGTCTGACAGATGAAGGTCGGACAAGGAGGTAAAAGGTTTTTGCAAGCTCCAGCAAAGAAGGGATCATTAGAAGGTACTGCTACCTGCAACTTAGTGGATGAACATGGCGTTCTGAACAATAAGAAGGTGAAATTCAACACCAGTACTCACCACTCTGAAGGTCTTCTTGATTGTATTCACGTAAGCATTTAGGGACCTGTTAAAACTGCATCGCTTGGAGGTTACATGTACTTTGTCTCTTTTATTGATAATTTATCTAGGCATTGTTGGATATATCCCATGAGATAAAGGTGTCAAGCCCTAAATATATTGGTGAAGTGGAAAGGAATAATGGAGAAGCAGACTGGTAGGAAGATTAAGTAGCTACAAATTGGTAATATTAAAAGATAAATGAACCAATTCCTATAATTTGGCCAGAACACTGGTATTGGTACTCACTTCACAGATAGAATACATGGGTTGGCTAAGGAGATAAACTGTTCCTTTCTAGAGAAGGCTCGGTGGTTGTTGTCTAATGCACGATTAGACAAATCGTTTTAGGCTGAGGCGATTGTGTATGCTAGCCATCTCATAAATGGATTATCAACGACTGCGATAGGAGGTAAAACTCCACTAGAAAGTTGGTCTGGGAAAGCTACTCAAGGTCATGGTTTGCTGCGGGAATTTAGAACTCCGACCTACTTTAGTGCCAAAGATGGCATGGTGAATCTGCGAGCAAAGAAGTTTGTGTTTTTGAGTGTCAAAAGAAATATGAAAGGTTACAGGTTATGGGACCTCGAAAACAAGAAGATCGTGTTGAGTCAGCATGTCACGTTTGATGAGACTTCAGTGTTGAAGTCTACCGTCTCTCAGCAGGTGGAGAGGACGAAGACCAAGGAAGTATCAGCGGGTGGAGATTGATACTACTCCACCATCTCCAGTTGGTTCGATATCAGTGAAAACTTCACCGGAGGTGATACCGAGTGAAGATCATGTAGCCAGTTTTGATGCTGAATAGGTTGAAAATATTGATGAGAATGTCGAATTGTTTGCAGCCATTGGAACTAAGGTAAAACCACGAAAGTGGGTGAAGAAGCATGAATCTAAGCTTGTGACCGCAACAAGCTCAAGTTGAAGTCCATTGTTCTCCATAACGGTAGTGAGGAGGTTCATATGACTCAGCCAAGTCGGTTCGCTGCTAAAGATTCAGTTACAAGTGCTTGAACTTGATGGAGCTTATTTTAATGAACTATGATTGGCTTGATCTCTTGGGCAAGGTACGTAGGCAGCCGTAAAGGCGCAACCATTTGGTGATGCAACCCGTATGAAGCTGTTTGGGTTCTCAATCATAGTACCCAAATCAAGCTCAACAATCCCAATTGAAATTTAATATGAGATTAATTAGGAGTAGATTTTCTTATTAGAGTAAAATTCTATCTCTAAATATCCGAATCCTAGATAATCTCATAAACTTAATTAATTCATGAAACTCAAAATAATTAACCAAAATTTTTTTAATTATTCTTCACAAGGAGCCGTCCGTTTGTCTACATGTGCATGCATTCAGACACATGTCTGCATGCATGCAGGCCATGTCATTTTTTTTTAATTTTGAAAACTTCTTCATGATGCATGCGCTGGTGCTTCCAGCGCATGCATCTAACATCCCAAATTTTTTTTTTAATCTGGCCGCATGCATGCAAGTCTTGCATGCATGCGTCCACACAGATGCAGGCGCTGGTACTTCCAGCGCATGCATCTAATTTCCCCATTTTTTTAAAAATTAAATAACACAGAGAAATATGTATACACACACACACACATATACATGTAAAAAAATCAATAATATCATCCCTTAAACTTTTGCTTGATTTGGAGTCCAAGGAAGTAGTTAAGTTCGCCCATCATAGACATCTCAAATTCTTCCTTCATGCATGATTCAAAATCTTTGCAAAGTTTTTCATTAGTAGATCCAAATATAATATCATCAACATATATTTGAATAATAAGAATATTATTTTCAACATGTTTAGTAAACAAAGTGGTATCTATTGTACCGTTAGAAAAACCATTAGAAATAAGAAATGATGAAAGTCTTTCATACCAAGCTCTAGGAGCTTGTTTTAAACCATATAAAGTTTTGTTTAGCTTGAAAATAAAATCCGGATGTGTAAAATCAACAAACCTGGGGGTTGTTCAACATACACCTCCTCTTCAATAAACCCATTTAAAAATACACTTTTGACATCTATTTGAAAAAGTTTGAAATCTTTATAGGAAGCAAAAGCAAGTGTTATCCGTATGGCTTCAAGCCATGCTACGGGTGTAAAGGTTTCCTCAAAATTGATACCTTCGATTTGGGTGTAACCTTGGGCCACTAATCTAGCTTTATTCCTAAAAACATTGCCCGACTCATTCTTTAGTACCAATTGTTGGTCTATCATGGGGTCTAGGGACAATATGCAAAACTTGGTTGCGCTCAAATTAATTGAGCTCATCTTGCATGGCAAGCAACCAATATGAGTCGCTCTCGGCTTCGAGGATGTTCTTTGGTTCAAAATGAGAAATAAAAGCATAATGGCCACAAAGATCATGGAGTTTAGAGCGAGTAGTTACACCATTTGATACATCACCTATAATTAGATCCTTGGGGTGATGTGGAGTGAATCTCCAATCCTTTGGAAGTGGTTGTGGTGGCTCCACTTCAACTTCTTGAGCTTCACTTTGCACATCACTCTTTGGCGCGTCTTCTTTTATAGGTGAATCCTTCAAGGTAATCCTCCCATGTCTTCACCTAAGGATTCTATTTTTGTAACATTCTCAACAAAAGCATTAGATTCCTCAAACTTTATATGTATAGATTCTTCAATAGTCATTGTAGATTTATTGAAGACTCTATTGGCTTTACTAGTGTTAGAGTAATCAACAAAAATAGCTTCATAGAATTTTACATCAAACTTACCTAAATTATCTTTAATATTTAAAACAAAACATTTACAACCAAAAATTTTGAAATAAGAAACATTTGATTTTCTTGAATAATAAATTTTGAAAGAAGATTTAGAAGTGTTTTTGCAAAAGAAAACCCTATTTGATATGTAACAAGATGTGTTTACGGCCTCCGCCCATAGATATTGAGGGAGACCGTATTCATTTATTATAGTCCTAGCTATTTCTTGAAGTGTTCGATTTTTCCTCTCAACTACTCCATTTTGTTGTGGAGTTTTAGGATAAGATAATTCATGTTTAATTCCATTTTCTTCACAGTAAGTGATAAAGGATTGACTATTGAATTCACCACCTCTATCACTCCTTATTCGTAAAATTGAAGAATCTTTTTCCTTTTCAACTCTTTCCTAAATGTTTGAAGATATGAAAAGGCTTGATTTTTGTGTTCTATAAAGAAAACTCAAGTAAAACGATAAAAATCATCAATCAAGATAAAATCAAAACGATTTCCACTTAGACTTTTGGTTTTAGTAGGACCAAACAAATCCATATGAATTAACTCCAAAGGTCGTGATGTCATGATATCCTTGATGGATTTGAAAGAGGACTTGGTTTGTTTTCTAAGTAGGCACGCATCGCAAATGCGGTCCTTTTCAAATTTCAAATAAAGAATACCTTTCTCCATGTCCTTGTTGTTTATTCTAGATAGATGATCAAACGAAATATGGCCTAGTCTCCTATGCCACAACCAAGAGTCATCATTGAAGGCATTCAAACAAGTGGCATTACATTGCATATTAGACATATCAATCATGTATACATTATTTTCATGAAATCCGAAAAGTATACATGCATTTGTTTGTCTATCAAAAACATTACAAGCTAAGTCATCAAAAATCACATTAAAATCTTTATCACAAAGTTGACTAACACTCAAGCGATTATGCTTGAGGCCATCAACTAAAGCAACATTTTCAATCATAGGAGATGCACCAAGTTTAATGTTACCTATACCAACAATCTTTCCTTTGGAATCATCTCCGAAGGTGACGGTGCCACCTTCATGGTATCTTGATAGGGTTACAAAATTATTGATATCCCATGTCATGTGCCTTGAGCAACCACTATCAAGATACCACTGCTCCCTACGTCTTTGAGCTTTGGAGTGTACCTACATCATGTAACACAATTGTTGACTTTGGTACCCAAATTTTTTTGGGTCCTTTAATGTTAGCATTACGAACTCAAACATGATTATTTGAGACATTTATTCTATCAAAACAAAATTTAGCTAAGTGACCCTTTCGGCCACAATAAGTGCATACATAAACTTTACCATACTTTAATGCATGATGAGTGTGTGGAGTGTGAATGTTTGGTTTGTGCACATGTTTGGCGTGATGAGAGTGCACATGTTGTGACTTGTGAGTATGGATGTGTGTAGCATGAGTTTGTTTCTTTGAGATATGTTTCTTAAGAAACATAGCCTCTAATCTAGATTTATCAAATTCACATTTCTTTAAAACTTCTCCCAAAGAGTTAATTTTATTCTTTAGCATGAAAATCTCATCTTTATCTATCAAAAGAAATTTAGCTTTATAAGAAATCTTATAAGCATCAAAATCTTTTTGAGTGAAAGTGAGAGTTGAAAATAATTCATCCTTTCTTTTGTGAGCAAGAAAACTTTGTGGTTAAGAGTTTCATTTTCCTTTTTCATTTTTAAATATTTCATTTTTAAGAAAATCATAATTATGAGATAATTCTTCAAAAGCTTCTCCTAATTCATTCATGAATAATTCACAATCTTCAATAGATGATTTGGGGATTACCTTATTTGTGTTTTCATTAGCCATGAAACACATGTGGGCCATGTCAACTTCTTCTTCGGATTCACTCTCTGAATCCCAAGTAGCCTTTAAAGCCTTCTTCTTGTATGGCTTCTTGGAGGTGGAGGGTTTGCTCTTATTTTTCAGACACTCCGCAACTATGTGCCCCGGCTTCCGGCAATTAAAGAAAATGATCTTCTTTTCTTCTTTTCCTTGCCATCTTCTTCTATTTTGAAATTTTGCTTTGTTGTACATTCTCTGAACATTCTTCACAAGAAGAGAGAGATCTTCATCATCCACTTCTCCATTATCTTCGTCGGAGTAGGTAGAAGAGCTTTTGAAAGCGATTGCTTTCTTCTTTAGAGGAGCCATCTCTTTTCTAGCTTTTCTCTCCATCTCATGGGTCTTGAGATTCCCAATGAGACCAATGAACTCCATTTTCTCCTTGTCGTTGAGCTCCTTCAAGGTTGTAATTTGACTTTCTAAGATGGAGGGAGTGCACGAATGATCTTCATCACTTTTTGATCGTTGTCAATGCCGTCACCTATGGAAGCAAGCCCATTAGTTATTTTAGTAAATTTAGTAACCATATCATCAATAGATTCATTTTCTTGCATGGTAAAGTTTTCATATTGAGAACGTAAGAGGTCAACCTTAGCCTTCTTAACTTGTGATGTTCCCTCATGAGTGACTAAAAGGTGAGTCAAAATCTCATATGCGGATTTACAATGTTTGACTCTAGTAATGTCATCATCATTAAGAGCTTAAAGTAAGGCATAGTGTGCCCTAGCATTTGCGTCAAACTCTTTCGTGACAATATCAGACCAAGTGTCTTCATCACCAAGGGGTGCGCTAAAAGGTTTAGTCACCGCCTTTGCAACTCGGCTTCCTAAGGATTGCAAAAATACGGTCATCTTAACCTTCCATATGGGAAAGTTAAGGCCTTCAAACTTGGGTGGGGTCTTAATACCTTCAGCCATCTTTACTAATGTGTGTAAGGATGAAATATGAAAAATATGATTAGTAACTTAGGATCTAAGGATGTTAAGCCAAGAACCTAGAGACCAAAGCTCTGATACCAATTGAAAAACACCTAGAGGGGGGGTGAATAGATGTAATGCTAATCAAATGTACTTTTAAAAATAAGTTAAGATATATGATGCAAGCGGTCACTCAAAATAAGAAATTGAAGCCGAATTCCCCATGAAGGGCTCTAGAACTTCTCCTCTTTGATTCCTCTAGATTATGAGTTGAGGTGCTTAATTGCTTCCTTTTTGATATGAGTATAGACCGAAATGCAAGGATATGAAATGAATGCAATAATGAAGACAAAGTAAGTGTTGGCACAAGTATAAGAATGTAAAACAACAAAGAGTAAAAAGGAAAACAATCGCAAACACAATAGAATTTGTTTCGAGGTTCGAGCTACTGCTCTACGTCCCCGCCTTCACCACTATGAAGGATTTCCACTAAATCCACAAAAGGAACTTCCACACAGGAATCTTACATTCAAGGGATTACAATTGGTTTACACAAGACCGGAGTACCCAACTCCAACAATACAATCCTCACACAAGAAGAACCACAACTCAAAGAATATAAGTCACTTGGTGATTTGGAAAGATCACAAACTCTCTCTTACAACTTCTACAGAGTGGAGTATGATTTTTGGCTCAAGAAGTAAAGTGAGAGAAAAGTTTCAGTAGTAAGAGTTGAAATCACCTAGAGGGGGGGTGAATAGGTGACTAGCTAATCTAATGGTGAATTAATGTGGAATTAAAACTATTTATATAAACTAAAAACTATTATGCACAACATACCAAGTATAACACAAGAGTGTAGCCGGATTCCCCGTGAAGGGCTCTGGACTATCTCCTCAAGATTTCTCCAGATAAGAGTTGAGGTGCCGCTATGGCTCTCTTGGTTGAATACAAGTGTGAGCAAATAATCCCCAAGTATATAACAATATAGGCACAAGTATATCAAGCAAGTAAAGATAAAGGCAATGTAAGCATGCAAGATATAAACACAAGTGAGAGATAGAGAGAGCAATCGCAAACACGGAGATTTATTTTGTGGTTCAAGCACCCTTGCTCTACGTCCCCGCCTTCAACACTATGAAGGTTTTTCACTAAAAATCGTTCCTACCGGATCACTAGGTGCCGCAACACCTACAAGCGAGTTCACACTAGAACTTCTTTGGACTCTCTAGTCCCTCTCTTGTTTCCGCAAGAACAAATACACGCAAGCACGCAAGCTTGCCGAGGCCGCACCTTTACACCGTGCTCTCACTAGAACTCGAAACAACGCGAACCCGCAAGTCCGCCTCCTCAAATACAAAGATGAACTCTTGGTGATCTAAACACTTTGATCATCTAAAAACAATCTCACAACAACTCTCCTATAGGAATGATATAGCAATGGAAAGCTCAAGTATGTGTGAGAAAACTAGGATGGAATTTGTGCTGAAAAACTCAAAGAATTACTTTTATAAAACACTCTTAAAAACTCTCCTTTTGATATGGAAGTATTAGCACTTAAACTTGTGGAGAAAACCTCTACAATAGATAGAAAAAACTGGCTTTGGAACTCTCCAAAAATCTTATTTAAAACAGCCCAAGTGAAGCCTCTTTTATAGGCACCCAAAATCTGCCCGTTAGAGGCCAACTCAACAGTTCAGACTACTGTCGATCGACCGGCCAGTCGACCGCCAACGGTCGGATTTCCATCCGTTGAGCCACCGGTAGACCGGCCGGTCGACCGGAGCCTGGATACAGAGAGCAGACACTCTCTGTCGGTCGACCGCCCGGTCGACCGGTGCCATTTCTAGAGAGCAGAGCTCTCTGGCGGTCGACCGGCCCTCTAGCCAAACAAGTCGTGCACGTCGGTCGATCGCCTGGTCGACCGACCTCTGGATCAGTCGACCGTGCGGTCGACTGGCAGAAGGCCAGAAACATTATTTTTAGGGATTAAAAACTTGTTATTTTTCCTTCAATAAAATCTCATAAATTCTCTAAAAATCTACAAAAATAAGTTCAGTAATATACTTTGATATACAAACATGTTTGAGCAAAAATCAAAACATGTTACAAACATTTTGAACCATTTTTGTGTTATGAAAATTTTGGCTTTAAACAAAATCTGTATTTTCCAAATCGATTTTTCAAAACTTCTCCAAATATAAAATAAGATATTTTAAACACTTTTGAAGTTAAGTGTGTATGAATATGATCTATTACACATATATGATGAAATATCTATATTTTTGACAATAAGCACTATAAATGGTTTTAGTAAAACACGTGTATATTTTGAATTTCAAAAACCAAACCGGTATTTTTCTAGAACTAAAAATCTTTTATGAAAACACATATAAATCTTGTGTGTGCGTATATAAGTACTTGAGCAATCCACCAACTAATCTATCCTTTACATTTTATCTAAAAATAAAATCTTACACAAACAAACCTAGACACAAGTCTTCTCTTGAAGGTCTTCACTTGAAAGTCTTCTTCTCCTTCTTGTCTTGGTCTAAATCATGATCCAATGAGCTAGACTCCTCTTGAGTACTTGATGTTGTTGGTCCAGAGGCCTTCCACTCTAGTTTTGATGATGATTAACTCATGTAGTTATGTTTACTAATAATCTTGTGATGTTTAGTTTCAGATCATTAATCAAGATATTAGTTGGTGATTGCTTCAACAAAGAAATTTTGAAGCCTTTCACATGGTGATTCCAGAGCCCGAGCATCAAGATCATATTTAGCACTCGTTGGAGTCAAGCTCGGTGGATCACGGAGGTTTGGATCGAGTCGACTTGAAGATGGAGATCGTCAAGAAGACTTAGGTATCCTAGTTTAGTTTGTTTTAGATCCATGTGTAAAGATTAGAATAGTGTGATATGCTCAAGTTCACAATACACACACATTTTATGTTTTGGATATTGGTTTTCGGTTTTTAGTTTAACCGATATTGGTTTTCATGAATAGTTAGATCAAAACAAGTTTAAATGGTTTTATGTATAGTAGATTCATTCTATATACATGCATGCTTAACTTCCTAGACAAACTTATTTTGACTTACCATTCATATGGTTTAGGTTTTGTATTTTCAACAAACATGTCTTTGGAATTAAAGTCAAAAACTATGATATGTATATGTTTCATGTATATTGGATTTCTATCCATATGCATCATACTTCAAAGTGTTTAAGTATCATGTTTTTGTATTTGAATGAGTTTTGAAAAATCAGATTTCCTATTGAAAAGTCTAAGTTTGAAAAAATACAGGTTTTGATTTTCGGCGAAATTTCCATTACACAAAAATGGTTCAAAAAGTTTGAAATTTGTGTTGAAATTTTCACACAAGTTTGTTTATCAATGTATTATGAGAAAACTATTTTTGTGGATTTTTAGAAGTTTTATGGGATTTTATACAATATTTTTAACCCTATTTTTCTGTCCCAGAACCCTGCCTGCCAGGCTCTGGCGGTCGACCGACCGGTCGACCGGACCCAGAGTCGGTCGACCGGGCGGTCGATCGACGTGCACAAGCTTGTGTACGTTGGCCAGGCACTTGGGCGGTCGACCGTGCGGTCGACCGGCCAGAGAGCTTTGCTCTCTGGATTTTTACGGTCGACCGGCCGGTCGACCGCTGGCTTCCAACGGTTATTTTTTTGACCGTTGGCGGTCGACCGGGCGGTCGACCGCCAGCCGCCAGGGCTGACAAAATGCCCCAACGGCTAGTTTTTGTTGGTGGCCTATATAAACCCCATTTCTTTGAGATTTTGGCCAAGGTTTTTAAGAAGAAAAATTTTCCTATTTTCTGGTTTTAAAAACAAGTTTTCAAAAGTGTTTAAGAGCTTAAAGATTTCATCTTTATTGTTTTTCAAGGGTTTTGGAAAAATCAAAGAAAAATAGGTTTTTGGGATATTGCTTTAGGTCCTCATTTCTATCATATTGCAAGTGTTTTTCCAAGGATTTTTCTTTGTTATTTGATTCCCAAAACACCTTGATTTTCACTTGAGCTATATCTCCTATCCTATTCTATAGGATCTTTATTTGTGGGAAAATTGTTTGTGGTTAAGGAAACCACCAAGTTGTAAACCTTTTGCTTTGTGATATCCCTCTTCGGTCGAGGTTGATTTGGGTTGTGGTTTGCTCCCTCTTTGGTAGAGGTTGAGGTTGTGGTTTACTCCCTCTTGGTGAGGTGGAGTTGGTGTTGGGTTTGTATCCCTCTTTGGTAGAGGTGGATTGTGGTTGTTTGGCTAAGGCCTACCCCTCTTGTGTGAGGTGGTGTTTGTATTGCCTCGGAGGAGATTGTATTGGTTGAGAGAGGAGTTCGGTACTCCTAGTGGATTGGAAATCCTTCTCGGTGAAGGCGGGGATGTAGAGCTCGGTGCTCGAACCTCGAAACACATCTTTTGTTTGCGTTTGATCCATTGACTCTTACTCTCTCTCTCTCTCTCTCTTTTATTTGTGCTTTGCATCTATTCATATTGCTCATCATATATTATATGCTTGGATTGTTTGTGTGTGCCTCACTTGTGCTTAACCACGAGAGTTTCATATAGCGCCTCAACTCTTATTCAGAGGAATCAAGAGGAGTTAGTCCAGAGCCCTTCACGGGGAATTCGACTACACTCGTTGGTTGCACTAAGTGTAGTTGCAAATTAGTTTTAATTTCCGCATTTAGTTCATTAGATTAGCGGTACACCTATTCACCCCCCTCTAGGTGTACTTTCAGATGTGATCTTGATGCACAAGCTCTTGAATCAACACGTGCTAGCTGCAAAACTTGACTTGAAATTCTTTGTTGAAGCTAAACACCTACTAAGATTTTGATCACATATCTGAGACTAATTAAACACAAGATTATTAGTACTATAACTACATGAGTTAATCATCATCAAAACTAGAGTGATGGGCCTTTGAGCCAACAAGAGTTTAGAAGACTTGAAAAGCAACTGAAAATTTTGCAATAGAAAGAACTTTGAAAATGGAATGCAATGAAACACTTCTTCTTTTGAAAACTTGAAACTTGAATATTTTTCTTGTTGAAAACCATAGACCCATGATCTCTATTTATAGGCAAAAGATAAATACCATTCATAAGTGTTACCAGGTCATTAGAGGTGAGTTTAGCCACTTGGAAACAAGAAATAGCCGTTAGAACCCATAAAAAACAAAACAGATCCAAAGTAGAGTCGTTGGGTAAATCTGGACAGCTACCGGTCGACCGGCCGGTCGACCGCATGCCATCTAGCAAACTAGCCGTTGGCACCGGTCGACCGCCCGGTCGACCGCCAGGTAGTTTACAAAGGAGGGTTTTGAACTGCCGGTTGTTGACACTTAAAAAAGACAAGATTCTCATTGGTCCGAACGATGTCTAAACTTGTTGACATTTACAAAAGACAAGGGACAGACAAGCTGAAGACCAGTTTCCACCCACCTCCAAGGGACAAGGAAGCGGTTCGGACTCCACTGATCCAGCAAGCAGAACAGTGAACCCGGATTGTTTCTAAACAGACCTCAGCAGGTCTAAAATGCTAGCATTTAGCATTACATTAGCCCAAGGAGATAACCTCGTTTGAGAGGCTAGCATCATCCAGAGCATCGCCAGAAAGCTAACTGATAGCTTCGCCGAAAAGCCTCCTTTCGGATTTCGCCAAGGATTGCCTTTAGCTCCGCTATGAGCTTCAAAGCGGGCAGCTCCGCTATTGGTCTGCTATGGTCAACCTTTGACCAATCAAATCTCCTGATGAGATCGGATCCAATCTGATCAAATCCAATTAGGATTCAAATATGGCAGGTGATTGCCGCAATCTCTTGACTCTCTTGAAACGAGTAAGAGGATCAGAGAAAATCCTCCAACGATATGGAAAGGATCAAAACAAATCGGAAAGATCAACCGACTTGCCTATTTTCTAGCTCCGCAGAAGCTATCCTAGCCTCGCAGCAGGGCTACTTTCCAGATTCAAACAGATTCGATTCAATCTATTTCCATATCTTCAAGGGGACGATTATACCCTTGCTCTCCCTATAAATAGCCCGCCAGGGGCACAAGGGGAGAGGGCTTCCAGAGATCGGCGATCAATCAAAGTGGGCTTCTGCTCCCAAATCAATCCTCTGCTGATCAGGAGAATCAGACTTCTTCATAACGCACCGTGCGTTCTCTAATTCAGAGACCTTTCAAGAGAAATACTTCTCTTTTCAGGGTGGTGATACCCTAGCAACCTCTTTTCCTCAAGGAATCTCCAGAACCAGGCGAGAAGGAATTCCTCACAGAAGGCGGTTTTGAGAAGTAGCAAGAGGGTTCTACCAATCCTCTATTCTCTGATTCCCGGAACCAGGCGAGAAGGGAATCTCATCGCTCGCATCGTCAAAGGGACAAAGTGGTCGCGCGCTGACCAGACTCCTATCGGCACATTTCCTCAGAATCTCTGAGGAGATCTACTTGTAATCTTTTTAAGAATACTTGTAATTTAGCTCCTCAAACTCTTTTTTGTAAGTTTTCCCCATTTGCAAATATAATGGAAAACAAGATGGCGACTCCGCTGGGGACTATATTCTCCTCTGCTGAGAATCAAGTGTCGCAATGCGACGATCAGACCTTCGGGTCTATCTCTGAATTCAATAAAGTCGGTGCAGCCAGAGCTTCTCTGGCTAATCTTCAAGGAAAGTCTCTGCGGAGACTGAAAAGGTTCCCTGCAAACCTGCTGCGGTGATCTGGCGCAACAAGGAAGCATGCCCGCAGACCGAGCCCTGCACTCTTGAGAACTTGGTCATCCAGATCGACCAAGGAAGATTTGAAGAAGTCCTCTCTGGGGGTGACCTGACGCTTCGAGCACGGAAGCACAGGAAGGTCTTCACGACCAAGGTTTCAAATCAGAAACCAGAGGCAGAATTTTGCCAACACCCCACAGCCCCGCGTATGGCTATTCAGGTTCCTCGTGAACCTAAGCATCTTCCGTCAAGACGGATATGGAAGCCCAAGCAGAAGTCTCCAATCGAGGTTTCCGGTGTAGTTACGCCGAAACTGCGCCTCTCCCGCGAAGAAAGGGTAAGATGCCCATCTACCCTAACGATGCTGCCAATCATGAAGTCCCGACGACGATCATACCGTCGCTCAAATCAAAGGCAGCAAAGCCTTCTGACAGCCTCGCTTTCACAAGCGAGGCCACCATACCAAAGCATACTCATTGAATCCATGGCCGCGAGGCTAAGGCCAAAGAGTCATCTAAGGCTAATCCCCTTCGCGGCGGAATAGCGGATAAAGCACCTCGGCGTGCTCCGCTCTCTAGTTCATCAAGCACTAAGTTCGCACCTGCTGGCGAATCTAGATCTGAAGCACTATTCAGTGCTAATCCCTTTTGCAGGGATAAGAAGAACGGAGTATCGTCCCATGTACACTTCGAAAAAGCTTCTCTGCGAAGTTATCCAGGCTCTGTTGGGCCTGACCTACGAGAACTCCTGGTAAGCAAGCAGAAGCCGGAGCCCCTCTGAACTACTTTCCCCTGTTGTCAAAGAGGATGCCGACTTGTGACAATCCATTCAACCCGCTGCCGGCTACATCCAACCATGGCTGTATCTCCGCACCGGCAATCGGTGTTTGATCGGTTGTCCGCACATGCTCCTACGAGGCATCGCGGAAGGGGCGCCCCACCAGATCCAATCTCCGCCTCCGTCAATATGACCGGAAGAGGCCGAGAGCGACGCAAGGGGAGTCAGACATCTGATGGTCCCCCTTACAGTTCTCCAGATCCAGATTATAATCCAGGCCTAGGCGAGGTCTCGGTACAAGAAGAAGGTGTTTTCCGAAACACCAGATCCAGGGTGGCAATACCCTACAATTACGAGCAACCCTCTTTCCCGACGGCCCTGATCCCGCCATCACCCAGGCGATCACCCCAATCATCTGATGGAGAAGATGAAGACAGCGGGTATGCCTCTTCAGCAACAGTCAGTTCTATACGGATGGACAAAGCATCGGTCAATATGACCGATAACGCCAATGACGACCTTCGTCGGCGTTTGGAAGCTCAGGAGCAGACCTCTAGAACTCAGCAAGAGACCCTGGACAATATTCAACAGATGTTCGCTCAGCTCCTCAGCAACCGGAATGATGATACCGGGAGTAATCATGACGAGGAGGGACATCTCAGCAATGATCCGCCCAAGACGGAGAGATCTAAGGGAGGCTCTTCCCTGGATGCCGAAGTCCTTAAAGGCCTTCAAGCTCAAATTTCATCCCTGGCTCAGAAGGATGAATTGAAGAAAGTGGGGGTAGTCCGTCCTTACCCACTGGAATGGGATTCGGTGCCATATCCGCCAAAGTTCAAACCACCAACGTTGCATACGTATGATGGTAAGAGCTCGCCCAATCAGCACATCTACTATTTCCGGTCTCAGACTGGTAATGTCATAAGCAACGACGCCATCATGGCTAGGCTGTTTATTGGCACTCTAAAGGGCGTGGCATTCGACTGGTTCCGAAGCCTCCCTCCAGGCTCTATCAATTCCTGGCTCGACCTGGAAACTCGGTTCCTCTCTCGCTTCTATGAGGACGACACTGAAGTGACCATGGACAAGCTCCTCTCTACCGTACAGAAGAAGGGCGAACCCGTCCGCGACTACATTGAGCGGTTCAGAAACTTATCCTTGATGTGTCCAGCAGGGATGCCGTTACCTATGCTCTTACAGACATGCAGGCACAACTTCTTGGATCAAGTAGAAGTTCGCATGGGGGCTGTCAAAGCCCACACTTGGAAGGAATTAGTCGAACAAGCTGAGATAGCTGAGAAGTCGGCTAAAAGTTCGAGCCATCCGCCCCCAGAGGCAAATGGGGTACGAACAGCAAAGGACGCGGCGACCCGCCTCAGTCTTCCCAAGCTAAGGGGAAAGATATTATGTCCGTAGAGTTATCCGGAGACGTGCAGTCGAAGGCTAAGAAGAGCGATTTCAACAATCAGGAGCCCAAGTTCCCTCCAAAACAATACTCCTTCAAAGATGATCAGGTGGTTACAATATTCCATCTGCTCCACAAAGGGAACAAGCTGAAGCTGCCGGATGCTCGACGTCCTGATGAGATAGGGTGCACAAACGACCCCAAATACTGCCTCTATCATAGGATGATTCACCATCCTACTGACAAGTGCTATGTCCTTAAAGACCGGATACAAGCCCTGATTGATGCCGGCGTCCTCACACTGAAGACGGAGCAGAAGAAAGTCACTGCCAATATGGTGACCCTTGAATTCGGCACAACCCAAAAGGTCATGGTTCCTGACGGGACCTATCCAGCCCCTACACCGCGGTTGGAAGTCAAGCATTCTTCAGCCATAGCTAAAAATGACAAGGGTCTCGTTCCCTTGACATTGGAGACAGGGGAAGTTATGTGGATACACCCTGACCTCGTCCAAGACGTACAGCGGACGTCGAAGGACTCCGGCAAAAAGGGCAAGTCCTGCAATGTCATCTCTGTCCTGCCAGATGATGGTAATCTTACTTCGGCTTCCCTCAGCGATTCAGAAGAAGAGAAGCATGCCTGTACAGCGCAGGCAGATGCGCCTCAACAGACGGGCACCCGGTCTGGGAAGTCGTACTTGAGACAGTATGAGAAGCTTGTTGACGAGACACAACGGCAAACGACGTCAGCACCAACGCCTGCATCCACTCCAGTCCCAACCAAAGGGAGAGAAAAGCCTAAAGAGGTACGATTCGACCATGTGTTGAAGAAACCGCCAAGCCAAGGGCTAGACACGCCCTTTCGCTTTGATATATTGGCCCACTTAGCCAATATCCCGCTCGTATCACAATACACGAGCTTCTTCGTCTCTCCAAAGAGACAAGAGAGGCACTCAGAGATGCGCTGGCCAACTCGGAGTCCTTTCTGACATGCATGCCCGAGGTTCCTGGTGATGAGATGCGGCCTTCCTGCTCAGAGTGCCATCACGCACAGTCAAAGGTGCCTGCTATTACCTTCACGGCGGAAGATATGCTTCTCAAGGATAACAAGCATGATCGACCTCTGTACTACACCGGATATATCGGTTCAACATGCATTGAAAGGGTACAAGTCGATCCGGGGTCGACACTCAGCATCATCCCCAAACGGCTTCTCTATTTCCTCGGCATACCACTGTACAGGTTGTCCGCAACCACTACTACAATATATGGTTTTAACGCCGGGAGCAGCCATCCACTTGGGAAGATTCAGCTCCGTTGCAGAATCGGAAGCCTCAAGTCAGAGGTGACGTGTTATGTCATTGACGCTGACACGTCATATAACCTGCTGCTAGGACGGCCATGGATCCATGCCAACTGGATCGTCCCTTCTACCCTCCACCAGTGCTTCAAATATGTGGAGGATGATACGACAGTACGAACTGTCTTTGCCGAAAGGCAACCCTTTAAAGGCGTAGAAAATTACTTTACCGACGCTCTCCTGTATCAAGAGACCGGTGGAACGCATGAGGAGCCATTGCCAGATGACAGTGAAAGTGGCAATGAAGCGGATTCAGAGTCCGAGGCGGGCATGCCGGCCATTCTGGCTGGCGAACCAATTACAGCATGTCTCATTGACCCCAAATGTAATGCTCCTTCTGAGGAAGAAGGTGAATGGGTAATTAATGACAATATTTCTTTTGATTATCCTGTGAGTATGCGGTCGATCAAATCCATTATGGATGGCTCTCTGCTGTAACGCCCCGATCCCGCTGATACGGGACGTCACTGCAACGTATATACGCAAGTCAGAAGTACCTTCACGTATATACGCTAAGCATCAGTACAGGCAAGAATCAGAGTACGAAAGCAGTGGTGCATTATACATTCCAACACATGAGTACAATTACAGAGTTATCACCAGAGGTGATCCGATATTACAATAATATTACATCACCTGATAGGCGCAATGCGAGAATATAAGGAGCACACAGGAGTAAACAATGAAAGGCACTCACGAGTTCACTATAAGGAAACTCGAGAGGCACACAGGGGCCTGGAAGGACGTGGTAGGCTGGAGATCCACGCTACCGCTGCGCCACTCTGATCAGCAACAGGAAGGATCCACACGCTCCAAGCTCCAAAACCTGGACATGAGAATCCAGGGGAGTCAGATGAAACTCCCCAGGCGAGTGTAATGCAAAAGCCAGGTGGCGAGCCAGGATGAGCACAAGTGCGAATATAACCATGGATATCAAGTACAAAGATATCAAGTTCAGAAAACAGGGGTTAGGACACAAGTATAGCAGGCATGAATAAGTATATTATAATCATCATAAAACAGGAAATTCGATTACGAGCAAAACCGATTGCACAAGCTTAGGTCACGCTTCCATGAGACTAGTACGTCGAAGGAATAATCCAAACAAGGAAACCCTCATCCATATACCTTTATCTCATATCATCGTAATCAAGCACATACAATCACAAGTCACAAGGTAACCATAACTGGAACACATAACAGGCATAACAGGAGGACATAACGGGAGTCATAACAGGAGTTTTAACAGGAACCATATCAGGCCTCATAACGGGAATCGTAACAGGAATCCATAACAAGCATCATAATAGGAGTCTTAACAGGTATCATAACAGGTATCATAACAGGTATCATAACGGGCATAACAGGGATCGTAACGGGCATCATAACAGGAGTCCGAAACAGGTGTCATAACGGGAATCATAACAAGAGTCATAACGGGCATCATAGGAGTCTTTTATTATTATTACTCGTCTGACCCATATATCTCGGTATGTGTCCTGGTGTACAGTTCAACACACATACATCCATATATAAGCAAGCCGAGGTTGTTAACGGAAGCAGATGGAGAACTGATAGCGCTTCTTATAGTAGTTCCCATACACCTGGGACCAGCTTGGAGGCCCAAAGTCCCCCTAACACGCATCTTCTGTGGGCCCAAAGTCCCACTAACACGAATCGTCAGTTCAGGTATTCCATTACTATAAGCAAGGCATCATTCCGGCATTCATCACTTCCTCCATTCCCCGTGCGAGTTGTCCTTTTTATGGCTTATCACGATTATCAGATTACGGGAATAACAGGTCATAACAGGTATAGCCCTACAGATTCAAGAGGTGCCCCCACAGATTCAAGAGGTGGCCCCCACCGAGTATGGTGTGGCACTTTGTTCCATGTGGCACTTAGTTCCATACACAATAATAAGGCAAGATTCCCGTAAACATGATAATCACAGGTCAAGTAGATCATGCTGGGTGTTGAGTGATAGCATGACAGGATGGTGATATTAGGCAGGTGACAAGTCATGAAAATATCATAACAAATAATACCAGTCCCGAGGATAAAGTCCATATTCAAGGAAGTGATCAATCACAGCAGTTAGCTAAAGATAGTCGACTAGGGATTCATGGGTAGTCGACTAAGCAAGGAGTTAGTCGACTATAACAAAGAGACAAGTCGACTAGCTAGGCTGCGTTTGGGAAAGCTGCGTTTCAGAGAAACGGCGCGTCTCAGGGAAGTGGCGTTCCACAAGCCCGCGTCTTGCCACAAGTCCGCGTCTCATGAATCCGCGTTTCACAAGCCCGCGTCTCACAAGAAAGAGTTAGTCAAAAAGGGATGAAAGAGTAGGCCGCGTTTCATGGAAAGGGTGCGTCTCTCAAGGTCGCGTCTCACATGGTCGCGTCTCACAAGGCCGCGTTTCCAAGAGCCGCGTTTCCCAGAGCTGCGTTTCCAAGATTCGCGTCTCAGGAAGGTTAGTCGACTAGGAAGAATGATTAGTCGACTAATAGGGTGCGTTCCAGAATAACCAGGCTGCGTTTCAAGGGTTTAGTCGACTTATGATTTGGGCAAGTCGACTAATACTGGGAAACAGTGAGCAGAACTGACTTTTTAAGAGTTATAGTTTGTTGATAAAATACAAGTTCTTGGCGAGGAAAAGCACTCGCCAAATAGGAAAATCAAGCGAGAACACTCGCATAGTCAATAAATACGAAGGCAAGCGGATAGCGAGATTACTCGCCTAACAAGATCTTTGCTGCGTTCAACGAAGGGAAGCTCGGTCCCAATCCAAAAGGAGGGCACCGACCCTAAGTTTTTGCCGCCGGAGAAGAAACACGGCCCCAATCCAAAAGGAGTGGCCGGTTCCAAGTTTGTCAACGGAGAAGAACACGGCCAAAATCCCAAGGAGTGGCCGGTCTCACAAGTGATGGAGAGAGGTTGAAGGTGGTGTACTTGGTGGTGGTTAAAGTGGTGTATATGGAGGTGGAGATGGTGGACAAAGGAAGCAAGAGGAGGAGCTCTCTCTTGGTGGCTCCTCTGTTGGCTGCATGAAGCAAGGAAGAAGAAGAAGAAGAAGTAAAATGAAGGGAGAGAGAAGGAGAGGGGTATTTATAGGAGTTGGATTGTGAAGTGATGCAAATGAATAAAGAGAGGGGGGTTTGTGTAAAATTGGGGGATTAGACATTTCTCTTGCCACGTGGCCGGTTATGATGAAGAGAAAGGAGTGGGGATATCTTGGAAATGATATTTGGGAGAGGAGAATTATGGAGAGAGAGAAAGAAGAATATTGTAATGTTGCACTCCAAATAAGACAAAAACAACCAATGTGAAGTCTTGCGTTTCCCCACATGAAACGCAGCCCCCTCTCTCTCTCTTGACCAGCAATGATGATGAGAGAGGGTGGGGCTGCGTTTCATGTGGGGGAAACGCAAGACTTCACATTGGTTGTTTTTGTCTTATTTGGAGTGCAACATTACAATATTCTTCTTTCTCTCTCTCCATTAATTCTCCTCTCCCAAATATCATTTCCAAGATATCCCCACTCCTTTCTCTTCATCATAACCGCCACGTGGCAAGAGAAATGTCTAATCCCCAATTTTACACAAACCCCCCTCTCCTTTATTCATTTGCATCACTTCACAATCCAACTCCTATAAATACCCCTCTCCTTCTCTCTCCCTTCATTTTACTTCTTCTTCTTCTTCTTCCTTGCTTCATGCAGCCAACAGAGGAGCCACCAAGAGAGAGCTCCTCCTCTTGCTTCCTTTGTCCACCATCTCCACCTCCATATACACCACTTTAACCACCACCAAGTACACCACCTTCAACCTCTCTCCATCACTTGTGAGACCGGCCACTCCTTGGGATTTTGGCCGTGTTCTTCTCCGTTGACAAACTTGGAACCGGCCACTCCTTTTGGATTGGGGCCGTGTTTCTTCTCCGGCGGCAAAACTTAGGGTCGGTGCCCTCCTTTTGGATTGGGACCGAGCTTCCCTTCGTTGAACGCAGCAAAGATCTTGTTAGGCGAGTAATCTCGCTATCCGCTTGCCTTCGTATTTTATTGACTATGCGAGTGTTCTCGCTTGATTTTCCTATTTTGGCGAGTGCTTTTCCTCGCCAAGAACTTGTATTTTTATCAATAAACTATAACTCTTAAAAAGTCAGTTCTGCTCACTGTTTCCCAGTATTAGTCGACTTGCCCAAATTATAAGTCGACTAAACCCTTGAAACGCAGCCTGGTTATTCTGGAACGCACCCTATTAGTCGACTAATCATTCTTCCTAGTCGACTAACCTTCCTGAGACGCGAATCTTGGAAACGCAGCTCTGGGAAACGCGGCTCTTGGAAACGCGGCCTTGTGAGACGCGACCATGTGAGACGCGACCTTGAGAGACGCACCCTTTCCATGAAACGCGGCCTACTCTTTCATCCCTTATTGACTAACTCTTTCTTGTGAGACGCGGGCTTGTGAAACGCGGATTCATGAGACGCGGACTTGTGGCAAGACGCGGCTTGTGGAACGCCACTTCCCTGAGACGCGCCGTTTCTCTGAAACGCAGCTTTCCCAAACGCAGCCTAGCTAGTCGACTTGTCTCTTGTTATAGTCGACTAACTCCTTGCTTAGTCGACTACCCATGAATCCCTAGTCGACTATCTTTAGCTAACTGCTGTGATTGATCACTTCCTTGAATATGGACTTTATCCTCGGGACTGGTATTATTTGTTATGATATTTTCATGACTTGTCACCTGCCTAATATCACCATCCTGTCATGCTATCACTCAACACCCAGCATGATCTACTTGACCTGTGATTATCATGTTTACGGGAATCTTGCCTTGTTATTGTGTATGGAACTAAGTGCCACATGGAACAAAGTGCCACACCATACTCGGTGGGGGCCACCTCTTGAATCTGTGGGGGCCACCTCTTGAATCTGTAGGGCTATACCTGTTATGACCTGTTATTCCCGTAATCTGATAATCGTGATAAGCCATAAAAAGGACAACTCGCACGGGGAATGGGAGGAAGTGATGAATGCCGGAATGATGCCTTGCTTATAGTAATGGAATACCTGAACTGACGATTCGTGTTAGTGGGACTTTGGGCCCACAGAAGATGCGTGTTAGGGGACTTTGGGCCTCCAAGCTGGTCCCAGGTGTATGGGAACTACTATAAGAAGCGCTATCAGTTCTCCATCTGCTTCCGTTAACAACCCTCGGCTTGCTTATATATGGATGTATGTGTGTTGAACTGTACACCAGGACACATACCGAGATATATGGGTCAGACGAGTAATAATAATAAAAGACTCCTATGATGCCCGTTATGACTCTTGTTATGATTCCCGTTATGACACCTGTTTCGGACTCCTGTTATGATGCCCGTTACGATCCCTGTTATGCCCGTTATGATACCTGTTATGATACCTGTTAAGACTCCTATTATGATGCTTGTTATGGATTCCTGTTACGATTCCCGTTATGAGGCCTGATATGGTTCCTGTTAAAACTCCTGTTATGACTCCCGTTATGTCCTCCTGTTATGCCTGTTATGTGTTCCAGTTATGGTTACCTTGTGACTTGTGATTGTATGTGCTTGATTACGATGATATGAGATAAAGGTATATGGATGAGGGTTTCCTTGTTTGGATTATTCCTTCGACGTACTAGTCTCATGGAAGCGTGACCTAAGCTTGTGCAATCGTTTTGCTCGTAATCGAATTTCCTGTTTTATGATGATTATAATATACTTATTCATGCCTGCTATACTTGTGTCCTAACCCCTGTTTTCTGAACTTGATATCCTTTGTACTTGATATCCATGGTTATATTCGCACTTGTGCTCATCCTGGCTCGCCACCTGGCTTTTGCATTACACTCGCCTGGGGAGTTTCATCTGACTCCCTGGATTCTCATGTCCAGGTTTTGGAGCTTGGAGCGTGTGGATCCTTCCTGTTGCTGATCAGAGTGGCGCAGCGGTAGCGTGGATCTCCAGCCTACCACGTCCTTCCAGGCCCCTGTGTGCCTCTCGAGTTTCCTTATAGTGAACTCGTGAGTGCCTTTCATTGTTTACTCCTGTGTGCTCCTTATATTCTCGCATTTGCGCCTATCAGGTGATGTAATATTATTGTAATATCGGATCACCTCTGGTGATAACTCTGTAATTGTACTCATGTGTTGGAATGTATAATGCACCACTGCTTTCGTACTCTGATTCTTGCCTGTACTGATGCTTAGCGTATATACGTGAAGGTACTTCTGACTTGCGTATATACGTTGCAGTGACGTCCCCGTATCAGCGGGATCGGGGCGTTACATCTGCACATGCCCGTACATAAGCCAAATGCGGCCAATACATCTATGGAGGTCATAGAAGGGGCTACGCTGGTGATCCCTCCTTCCAAACAAGGTCAGTCGCCGATAATCTTCGGTAGAGCTCAGCCACGAAAACCTACAACTGCAGACTCAAGCTCAGAATCAGATGCTCCACAGTTCTTCCATTATGCGCGGCCAGCCCGCCACATTATGAAGAAGATGGGATATAACTTGAAGCAGGGAGGCGGCCTAAACTTTGGAAAAGGGAGGCGCAGTCTAATGCGTAATTTTGTCCCGAAAGGGAAGCCTGCAAATTACTATGATAGTACACGCAGGGGGTTGGGTTACGTCACGCCCACATCATCAGTAACAGTTCAGGTCAAAGACGACGGACCAATTCCATCACATTTGGCTTCATCCTCCGAGTGGGATTCCGATATCAGCATAGGAGAAATGTTTAAAGGCCTCGCCGCGAATATGACTTCAAGCAGTCAATTGGAACCTGCGGAAGCTGCCAATGGTGAACCATGGGCCCAGCAGTTAAGCCTCCAATGGGAAAAGCGTTTGTGCTGCGCGAGCCGCCTACAGAAGACAAGGTGATGCAGGTCAATTTGGGAAGTCAAGATCATCCAAACCCATCTTTATAAGTGAAAGCCTATCACTTATAGAAAAGGAGGAATTGATAATGCTCGTAAAAGAGTATATAGACGTCTTCGCGTGGAGCTATGAAGACATGCCCGGACTCGATCCACAGGTCGCTATGCACCGGCTGAACATCAAGCCCGACGTCAAGCCAGTCAAGCAGCAACAACGTCGGTTTCGCCCGAACATTATGGAAGCTATTGAAGCTGAAGTTCGCAAACTCATTGCAAGTGGCTTCATTCGGGAGGAGCAACATCCAGATTGGGTGGCTAATATAGTCCCCGTCCTCAAGAAGAATGGCAAAATACGGATCTGCATCGACTACCGTGATCTCAATGCGGCCTGTCCCAAAGATGAGTTCCCACTGCCCATCACCGACGTCATGATTGACAACACATGCGGGTTCGAGAGGATGTCCTTCATGGACGGCTTCTCAGGGTACAACCAGATCAAGATGTATCCTGATGACGAGAAGCATACTTCTTTCCGAACGCCATTGGGGTATACTGCTACACTGTGATGCCCTTCGGACTGAAGAACGCCGGAGCAACCTACCAGCGGGCAATGAGCACGATCTTTCCGCGATCATCTCCGAAAGACAGTGGAATGTTATGTTGACGACATTGCTGTCAAAAGTCGCAACAAAGACGAACATCCTCGCGACCTAAGAACGATGTTCGACATAATGCGGGCTCATCGGCTGAAAATGAACCCGACAAAATCCTTTTTGGGAGTGTCTAGTGGCAAGTTCCTCGGATTCATTGTCACGTCAAAGGGATCCACCTTGACCCGGACAAAGTCAAAGCCATCCAGAGTATGCATCCGCCGAACCTCAAAGAGCTGAGAGGCTTGCAAGGCAGATTAGCCTATATCAGAAGATTCATTGCAAATCTTTCGGGCCGTTGCCAGCCCTTCACCCGTCTCATGAAAAAGGGTACTGCCTTCATATGGGACCAAGCTTGTCAAGAAGCTTATGAAGACATCAAGAGGTATCTCACAAAACCTCCGGTCTTAGTAACCCCTACATCAGGGAAACCATTCTTCCTTTATGTAAAAGCTCTGGACTACTCCCTCGGCGCCCTCCTCGCTCAAAAAGACGGCAATGGCCACGAGCAGGCCATTTATTATCTGAGCAGGACTCTCATAGGAGCGGAATCTCGCTACAATCCTATTGAGAAAGAGTGTTTAGCTCTCGTCTTTGCCGTTCAGAAGACACGGCATTATTTGGTTGGCCAGACCATACATGTCATCTCCAGGTGAATCCTTTACGTCTTCTCATGACGAAGCCAGGGTCACTAAATTCAAGATTGGCTAAATGGGCACTTCTGCTGTCTCAATACGACATGACCTTTATTCCTCAGAAGGCAGTCAAAGGCCAAGCCCTTACAGAATTCTTGGCTGCTCATCCAGTTCCGGAGCATTCAAAACTCCACGAGACATCCCTGATGAAGTCTTCGAGTCCAACGCAACTTCAGTAGAGGAAGTATGGCAGATGTTCTTTGATGGAGCATCGCGAATGGGTCCTAAAGGCAAGATTATTGTCGGAGTGGGGGTCGTGTTTATCTCCCCACAGGATCATATCCTTCCCAGAGCATTCTCCTTGACAGAATCATGCTCCAATAATGTAGCAGAATATAATGCTCTGCTCATTGGTCTTCAGCTCGCCCATGGAATGGGGGTACGCTACCTTGAAGCTTATGGCGATTCAAAACTGATCATCAATCAGGTTAAAGGCGAATATGAAGTCCGCCATGAGGACTTGGTGCCTTATTACCATACGGCCATTGAGTTGGCTAACCTATTTGAAGGCTTCTACATCGGGCATGTGTCCCGATCTCAAAATACCAAGGCGGATGCCCTCGCTGCATTAGCGACGACGCTAGCCTTACCGGCCGACACCGAGTATCACCTCACAGTCGCGACCCGACACCTCGTATGCTCTAAGCATATGCTGAAAATCCAAGAGGTCCATAATGTCTCTGCAGACCTCGAGCCGAGGGATTGGCGCTTCCCTCTCATTGACTATGCTCTGCACGGATTGCTCCCTGACGATCCTAAAGAAGCGGCGTCCATCAGACGAAGGTCCCCCCGTTTCTATTATGATCCTACTCTGAAGACGCTCTACCTTCGTTCATATGACGGTGTCCTCCTTCGGTGCCTTTCTCAGTCTGAGGCACAGCAAGTACTCAAAGAAGCGCATGACGGTATTTGTGGAGCCCACTGTTTTCCATTATGTTTGCAAAGGGGGAAAACTTACAAATAAAAGTTTGAAGAGCTAAATTACAAGTATTCTCAAAAGATTACAAGTAGATCTCCTCAGAGATTCTGGAAAATGTGCCGATAGGAGTCTGGTCAGCGCGCGACCACTTTGTCCCTTTGACGATGCGAGCGATGAGATTCCCTTCTCGCCTGGTTCGGGGAATCAGAGAACAGAAGGTTGGTAGAACCCTCTTGCTGCTTCTCAAAATCGCCTTCGATAAGGAATTCCTTCTCGCCTGGTTCCGGAGATTCCTTGAGAGGAAGGACGACGTTAGGGTATCAACACCCTGATTAGAGAAAGCAATTCTCTAAAAGATCTCTGAATTCGAGAGCGCGCGGTGCTTTGTGAAGAAGCCTCTGCTTGTGGAGTCCTCCCGTATGCGTGTGTCTCTCCTGTGTGTGTATTCGTCTCTCTCTCCTTGTACCCCTGGCGGGCTATTTATAAGGAAAGTAAGGGTATAATCGTCCCCTTTGAAGATATGGAAACAGATTGAACCGAATCTGTTTGAATCTGGAAAGTAGCCTTACTGCGAGGCTAGGATAGCTTCTGCGGAGCTAGAAAATGGCAAGTCGGTTGATCTGTTTTGATCCTTTCCATATTGTTGGGGATTCTCCTTGATCCTCTTACTCGTTTCAAGAGAGTCAAGAGATTGCGGCAATCACCTGCCATATTTGAATCCCGATTGGATTTGATTAGATTGAATCCGATCTCATCAGGAGATTTTGATTGGTCAAAGGTTGACCATAGCAGGCTGATAGCGGAGCTGCCCGCTTTGAAGCTCATAGCGGAGCTAGAGACAATTCCTAGCGAAGTCCGAAAAGAGGCTTTTCGGCAAGCTATCAGTCAGCTTCCTGGCGATGCTCTGGATGATGCTAGCCTCTCAAACGAGGCTATCCCCTTGGGCTAATGTAATGCTAAATGCTAGCATTTTAGACCTGCTGAGGTCTGTTTAGAAACAATCCGGGTTCACTGTTCTGCTTGCTGGATCAGTGGAGTCCAAACCGCTTCCTTGTCCCTTGGAGATGGGTGAAAACTGGTCTTCAGCTCGTCTGTCCCTTGTCTTTTGTAAATGTCAACAAGTTTAGACATCGTTCGGACCAATGAGAATCTTGTCTTTTTTAAGTGTCAACAAGACCCCCTTCAAAGTTTTCGAGAGTCTGCAATAGCTCAGACTCCGAAATACTTTGAACTGCTATGATGGTAGTGTGGAATATGAACGTCGCCATGATGGTTGAGTTCAGCTTCGCCTTCAATCCTGCTTTGGGATGAATTCGCCGAAGAATTGCACTGGTTCGCGAGTAGCTTCGCGTCAGGGTAGCTCCGTATCTGGGCTTCCAAGAAATAAGTTCGCTTTGGAACTCCTGTTGCCTTTTCAAAGCCAACTGCCGTGGGGCGGTTACGAGGAGGATCATTCCTTCTTTCGCACCAATCGAGAGAGATGTTCTCCGATTTGCACGTTTCCAAGGGAGGATATTCCCTTTATTCAAGGCGTCATAAGTGCCTTTTATGAGGGAGACATTTTCTCCCTTTGCACGGTTCCAAGGGAAAACCGTCCCTTCCATCAAGGCGCAATAAATGCCTTGAATGCGCTCGTGCTTCCACGCTTGGGGTGATCGCACTCAGGCCATGGGGCCTATAAATAGGACACTTGAGGTCCTCTGAAGAGAATGTTTTGCCTTTCTTCTTCTCTTCTCTTGGTTGAGAGAGATACTCAGATCTCTGAATTAGTGGGAAAACCCACTCTGGTTGTCTAACCGGCCAAGGACCAGTAAGTCTTGATCATTCAAAGACTTCACTGCTTTTAGGGAACTCATCTCCCTTGATTTAGTTTTGGCAGCTCGCTTCAGGGATTAGCTTCCCTTGTTCTTCATCTTGCAATTGGCTGCTGCAGAGAAGGATCTCATCATATCTTTCTGTGAAGCTATCATCTTGGCTTGATCAGTGAAAGATCATTGCTTGTTAAGTCCGCTGCGCAGGCAGGACTTGGGACTTGGCTTCTTCAATAGTTGAGCCAGTCTTGCCATATTGGTGAGGTTGAGACTGTTCTTCACAAGATCAGTCTGACTTTGCCGTATAGGCGAGGCTAGGACTTGGCGTTTGCTGAACCAGCCCATGGTTGCCGTGCAGGCGAGGCTTATCCTCTGCTTTGACTGAAGTCGGACTACTTTGCCGCCGAAGAATCTGACTTAGTATTTTTGCAGCTCTTTCTGTGCTTGACTGCTAACCTGCTCCAATTTGTCTTGCAGTGAGCTATGCTTGCCAGTCTGGTAACTTGATGGAAGAAACCATGAAATTGCCTTATGCTTCCCCGGTTGAAGCTTTACTTTTAAGCAGGAGGAACAATTCGGGCAGCGGGTGCGCGTCCCAGAGGCTGTTGGCAGCCTCTTATCCGTGATGATTCGTTCTGAGGTGAGGCTGGCCGCCGCTTCGTCGAGGTGATCAGTGAGATCACTGACATCGTTGCCGACTTTCAACTTTGGTGGCCTTTGTCGGGGACGATCCACTTCAGGGGAGTGGGCCTCACACCCGTCAGATCCGTGGCATCAAAACCAGTTCCCATTATAGGTGATCTGACGTGTTGGCGGCGATAAGCTTTATTGCCAGGCTTCAACAAAAATGGCCTGGCAAGATCTGCCATTTTTGTGGAGAAAAATGACCGTGTCCTTGTGGCACCACTGATTACAGCCTTATGCAGGAGGAAGGCCCTTCCTGTCCCGTTGGTCCGGCCTGGGAGCAGATAAAACCGCTTGTATGCACATGACCTTGTTAGGTAACTTGGTGTGTTATATAAAACACAACTTTGATGTAATATCAAATGTACCCTTGCTTTGAATCAATGAAAGTTCATCGTCTGATCATCTGATTTTTGCTTGCTTTCACTGAGAGTTTGGCCATTGCTGGACTAAACTGTGTGCGGAGCTAAGGACATAGCCCTTCCCTTGAGTGATCTTCGCGAGACTATCATGTCAGTGCCTCTTTAGAGGGCTAATTTAAACCTTTCGGTTAAGTCCTTGAAGGATTGCGCGAAGTCCGCACTTTTGCACTAGTGCGAAGTTAACTCTTAGTAGAGTTGAACCGGCGCTTCTCGGGAAGGCGCTTCGGGCGCTGTTTCGAATTAATTCGAAACGGCGGCATGGGCCCTTTTTTCGAGGCCTCGTTTCAGGCGCTGATTGGCCTATAAAAGCCCGATTGGGCTGAATATGGGAAGATCTCCCTTTTTTCAGAGACTTTCTATCTCTTCCTCTTCTTCTTCCTTTTCATTCAGAGATCTTTGAGGACTCTAGCAACTCTTCAATGGCGCCCAAGAGACGAGCGGGAAAAGAAGTGGCGACTTCTGCAGCGGAGGGCGTTCCTCCTCCGGTCATCGAGCGACCTGTCGCTGGTAAGGACTTTCCGATCTGATTAGAGAGTGGTCTCCATCCTTTGAAGCCGATACTCGGCCATTAGGACGATCAAATATGATCTGTCCTTATCAGGGAACTCGTTTCCCTTCAACTTCCCTATTTTGCTTGCACCAGGGAGGTAAGAACTGAACAGTTCTTCTTTGGGCTTTCGCACAAAGCCATAACTTGGGCCATCTCCGTACTGTTTGAGGAAAAGGACTTGAATAAGTCTTCTCAGTCATGATGACTTTTGACCATAATGCCCCTTTGATGACGTCAGCCCTTAGGGCTATGTCACTTCCTGCTTTAAGCGAAGCTGGCGCTTTGGATATTTTCTGCAAAGATGCAGTCTTATCCATGAAGTGAAGCTTTTTCAAAGCTATCGCCTTGCAGGTCCTGCTTGCTGGGTGAGGCTATGCCTTAGTGAATTTTTATGCTTTCGCATCCACTTGATTGGTGAACTAATCATAGCTCATTTCTGTTTTTTGCAGTACATTACGCCTCCGGCCTCCAGAACAGTCTGTTCGGTGTAGCCAGTCGAGCAGGCGGAAGCATCAGCTTGCAGTTCTATGGGCATGCTTCATTGTTCAGTGAGCCGAGCTCCCTTGTACGGGATACGCTCATTCAGGGCGGTGGTCCGCAGGCCATGCGGAGCATCTTGACTACGGCTCCATTTGAAGATATCGACCGTCAGGCTTACAGAAAGCCTGACTTCATGTTCGGGATGCTGCACCTGATCCCGATCGCCAGCTGCAGGCCGGTGAAGGCCAGTGGATCTTCCAGTTGGACGGCGAGAGATTCTATCTCCCGTCCTCTAAGCGGCATTTTGCTTTGTCTTCCTTCGCGAGCACGACTCAGGCTCGGAAGATGGCGTGGGGCGTGAGCCTAAATGCCGAGTCTGTAAGTGTCGGGAGGTTGACATTCCAGTCCGGCTACTCGAGGGCGGGCCATCCTCGTAGCATAATGGGACTATACCCTGGGAAGGTGTCACGGGACCTTCCAGTAGGAGAGAACCCAGCTGCGGCGCCGACCTTTGGCACTCAGTTCTGCAAAGTTGACGGGAACTACCCCGCCACCGATTTCAGGACTCCCGGTTGGGTCCACCCTCCTAGATCGTGGTGGGCGGAGTTGACCAACTATATCCTCACCCATTTCGAGGGGGACTTAGAGAGGTTAAACCTCCATGAGGCCGTCAGGGCGACCTGCTACGGCATCGAGATGAAGGTGGCGTGCTTCTACGCCATCCTTGAGTTGTATTGCCCGGCCTCGGGGACTTTCTTCACCCCAGTTGGTGAGTTGGGTATGGCCCTGCATGAGATGCGGGAGATCTCTGCTTTGCCCTTCGGGTCTCTTCCATACGAAGAGTACTTTCCCTGTGAGGCGGAGCTGGCTATTCTGGAGAAGCAGGAACCTGCTCTGCTCGAGACATATCGGGAATTGATGTGCCATTTGCACATTTGCTCCAGCATCCACACTGGTGGCAAGGGTAGCTCGAAGAGCTTGAAGAGCTGGGGGAACTACTTGTTCCCGGATATGACTAGTGCGCCTGAGGCAGCTCATTGCGGAGTTGCTGAAGAAGACGTCTTGGCAAGGATGGAGGTGCATGCTGAAAAGGACATCGTCGTGGCAGAAGATGATGGTCCTCTCGGGAAGGGTGATGTTCTTCGGAGCTTTCACCATCAGGCCCGTCGGCCTATGTCTCGCAAGGCATTGCTGGCCGGTTTCTTAACCATCTGGTTAAAGAAGTGTGTCGTGCCTTCTTCTTCGGGTGACATCGTCCATCCGACTGTGCTGCTGCCTGCCGTTCGCTTGGTTCATGGCCACCGTCTGGGTCTTCTCCCAGCCATGGTGTGTTGTATTCAGAGGGGCCTTCGTGCACTGACGGAGGCTTTCTGCAGGCCAATGGCGTCAAGGCGGGGGAAGGGTGCCATCCTGCCTTGTGACGGTCCCAATCCTAGGGTAGGTTTACCGTACACCTACTTGATGGCGTGGTTCGCCTTGCACTGTCCCAGTTTGATTGGAGCTGGGGAAGACCCTCCGCAGGGTGTTCAAACGGCGCTTCTCCGTCGCTTTGAAGGCCGTTCGTGGCAGAAAACTTATGTGGCCGAGGCCCATAAGTTAGTGCGTCGTTATGACGCTTATAGCCTGTTCCGTTGTTTTCCTCGCCTGCGGGGTGCAGGATACAACGAGGAATTCCATGATGTGGAGTCAGGTCGGTCTCCCATGAGTCGGGGTGTTTTCGAGTGGCTGGTCTGTATCCGGCCCTCGCATTTGCTGTACAGGAGTTGGGATACCTGCTACCTGGAGCCCTACGTCCCGAGCCGGTTTGCCCGCCAATTTGGGTATGACCAGTTGTATGTGGGCAACCCCAATCCGGACCTGGCTTTCATGGGGAGCCTCATTGATGGGGCTCGTGCTTGGCGGTTCTTTACCGCGGATGACACTGGAGCGTGGCTACGCACGCCGCCGAGGGATCCCGGCCTTTGGACGACCCTGTGTTTCTGCCAATGGTAATGCGGCTTCGAACTCCACACCTGCTAGGTTTAATGCCAACCGTTCGGGTGTGAAATTAATTTCTCATCGGATGAGGCAGAAGGCTTCCGATAAGATGGAGGGCAAACGAGTCCGTGTTCCTGGCATAGAGGAGTTCATCGCTGTAGATGACAGGGGGGCTTCTGATGCAGGGAGTCCTCGCTTTGAGGCGGGGACAGGAGCTGATATCCGTGAAGCTGACGCTTGTGAAGCCGGCTCTGGTGTGGTGGGGACAGCTCTCCCTCGACATGTGGAAGAAGTGGAAGAAGAGGATTCTGACGTCCACTTCAAGAGGAAGCGTGGGAGTGGATCCCGTAGGAAGTCGTCGGCGAAGAGGCCCCGTCGCCAGACTCCTACCATCGTGGTAGAGGGTGAGCTCTCTGCTGCGCCTCCTTCTGCTGCTCCATTAGTGGCTGAGCCGTCGGTTGCTAAACCGACTACTGGTAAGATTGGCCCCCATCCAATATGCCTTCAGCGCACTTTAAATAACTCATCATTTGCTTTTTGTTGCAGGAGCTGAGGAGCAAGGGGAGCAAGGGGACCAGTATGATCCTCTATTCGCTTATGGAGCTGCTGCTGGTTCCTTTACTCGCTCGGAGGAATCTGGAGGTGATGCGGCCGACATTGGCCCGTCGGGCGCTGGGACTTCTAAAGGAAGTCCTATGGCATCCAGCTCTACCGGGTGGTCTGCGGAGGAATCGGCGAGCAGGCCGGCTATCCGCATTGATTCTGGCAAGAACTTCGCGATGGAACCCCTAGAGTCTGATGAGGCTGACGAAGTAACATCAGCCTTTGGTAAAATGACGACCTTTTGATCTCCTCTTGTTTACTGCATCCGCTTTTTTGACCATGGCTTTGTTGCAGGTGTTCGGCCTCAAGATACGTCGGCTTTGAAGGAGCCGGAGACTTCCCCTGGAAGGTCAGAGGGTGGGTTGAGTGCTTCGTCCACGGCGGATGTTGCCATGTTGGACGTGTTGTATGGCGACTTGCCTTCTTATCAGCCCACGTCAGCTGAAAGGCGAGAGGCTGAAGGGGCGGCAGTCCCGGAGGTATCCTCACTCCCAATCACATCAACGAGTGAGGTGCAGACTGTTTTGCAGAATACGGCATTGAGGGTGATTGTGAGCCCTACCTCTCCAACGCTGGTGGTTGAGCCTGCTGCTCAGGAGGTGGTTGCCAGTCCTACCTCCGCGGTGGCTGGCGTGCTGGTGTCGCTGAGGACTCCGCCGAGGTCACCTTTGGCTTGCCCTGCTGCTGTCGATGTTCCCGCTTCTTCTTCTGCGGCGGTGTCGACTGGGATGGTAGATTGCTCCGAGGTTGTCTCAAGGGTTGATGAAGCTGAGAATGACTTCATCGGTAATCTGGTCGACAGCTTCTATAACAGTTTGGAGCAGACTATCGGTCTAGTCCTGAAGGGCTCGCCTGTGCCTTCTCGAAGCTGAAGATGGGTCCTCTCCCGTGGCATTGAGTGTATCCGGGACTTTGAGGGATACCATCAAGCTGCTGCTCTAGAGCTCCTGGTAGACGACCTTGAGAAGGACGTGGAGGAATGGCGCCATTACCATCATTTCGACGCAGCGTCTTTGGCTGATGAACGGCTCACACGTCTTGTCGCCCAGAGGCGCGAGGCTCAGCTCACCGCTCAAGAGGCTGCTGAGGCTATCTCCTCTGACTTGAGGTCCTTGGAGACAGAGGAAGCAGAGGTTGGGAGTGCAATTGACGCTTCCAACAGTGCTCTTCTTAATGCTGAAGATAAGGTTAAGAGGGCTGAAGAGATGATCCGGAAGGCAAATCTCCTCTTATCCAAGGCTACACAGATGCGTCATGAAGAGGCTGCGCGGCTTGAGCAGCTCAGGGCTCGGAGTGAGGAACTGGCGCGGCAGAAGTCGTCACAGAGGGCGACTTTGGCGGAGGTCGAGGCTCGTCTGGCTCAAGCGGTGGACTTCGATGAGGTTGAGCTAAGATCACAGGCGCTGGCCCAGGCTGCTGATGACAGGAGGACGAGGCTAGCTTCGCTCGGAGATCGGATCCGATCTTATCATATACGCCTATAGGCTCCTCCATGTATCCCATCCCTTTTGGAATTTAATAAAAATTCTTTCTTTTGTCGTCTTTGTTTGTTTGGATAATGAGGCATGACTGTCTGTTGGTTCAGAGGTCGCAATGACATAACCAATGGGACGTCGCCAGTCTCGAGGTCAGCCCTTGCGGGGCTAAAAGGGGAGATACTTGCCTTTTGTAAATGTCAGCAAGCATCGAGATTGAGACTTAGCTGTCTGCTGGTTCAGAGGTCGCAATGACATAACCAATTGAGACGCCGCTAAGCTCAATGGTAGATGAAACTTGGTTATCTGCCGGTTCAGAGGTCGTAATGACATAACTGGTTGAGAAGCCACCAAGCTTCAAAATGAGTGATACTCGTCTTTTGTAAATGTCAACGAATATCGAGACCTGTCTTTTGTAAATGTCAACAGGGCTCGGGGTTGAGACTTAGCTGTCTGCTGGTTCAGAGGTCGCGATGACGTAACCGATTGAGACGCCACTAAGCTCAATGATAGATGAAACTTGGCTACTTGCCAGTTCAGAGGTCGCAATGACGTAACTGGTTGAGAAGCCACCAAGCTCAACAATGAGTGATACTCGTCTTTTGTAAATGTCAACGAGTATCGAGACCTGTCTTTTGTAAATGTCAACAGGGCTCGGGGTTGAGACTTAGCTGTCTGCTGGTTCAGAGGTCGCGATGACGTAACCGTTGAGACGCCACTAAGTTCAATATTGCAATGGAGTTTGGGAAGAGTCTCGTTTTCACGGGGAGAAACGAGGGAATCACTGTCATAGGTTTAATGTTAACGTAACAGCGAGATATATATGTGGTCCTACCATTCTATGGATGAGAATTGGTAGGTGATTTTGGTGGTCTCATTCTCACGAGGAGAAATGAGGGGATTGCTGTCATAGGTTTAATGTTAACATAACAGCAGAATATATGTGGTCCTACCATTCTATGGATGAGAATTGGTAGGTGATTTTGGTGGTCTCATTCTCACGAGGAGAAATGAGGGGATTGCTGTCATAGGTTTAATGTTAACATAACAGCGGAATATATGTGGTCCTACCATTCTATGGATGAGAATTGGTAGGTGATTCTGGAGAGGGAATCAAGTGGGAGCAGGTCCCTTGGGATTTTAAGCAAACCCCCAGCTATCAACAGGTTTGATATGCTTGGAGAAAGAGAGAGGCTCTCTTTGTGCGCATTCCGGACGCGCGGATCTCGATCAGAGGTGTAATGTTAACTTGATCGAGAGCAAGATCCTTGATTAAGGATAGTACTTTTTTAAGAACTTGCCATTGATTGGCATCATGAGGAGGTCGCCATCTGCAGTTGTAAGGCGGTATGCTCCGTTTGAATAGACTGTCTCTATCACAAACGGTCCTTCCCATTTAGGCTGAAATTTGCCTTTGGTCTTGTGCGTCATAATCATCGGTCGTCTGACGGCTAAGACCAGGTCTCCTTTGTGGAAGACTCTCTGCTTGACCTTCTTATTGAAGGCTTTTGACATCCGAGCCTGATATAGCTCGATGTGTTGCTGAGCTTGCAGCCGCTTCTCGTCCAGGGCTTCGAGCTCTTGAAGATGCAAGCGATCATTGTCTTCTGATGTCATTTTAGTAGTCAGGGCTACTCGCAATGATGGCACCTGGATTTCCAATGGGATGACCGCTTCGCACCCATATACCAGGGAGAAAGGCGTATTGCCTGTCGGTGTCCGAACCGTAGTCCGGTAGGCCCAAAGGCATTCACCGAGCTTTTCGTCCCAATCTCGCTTGTTTGAGGAGACAAACTTCTTGAGCAGCTTGATGATTGTCTTGTTAAATGCCTCTGCCAAGCCATTGGCGGCAGGATTGTAGGCGGTTGAAGCCACATTCTGAATTCGGTATTTATCGCAGAACCGATAGAATCCTTGGCTTATGAATTGAGGACCATTGTCGTGGATGATCCGCCTGGGGACACCAAATCGATGGATGACATGGTGTTTGATGAAGCTAACCAGATTGGAGGTTTTAACTTCGGCCAACGTGTGGCCTCTACCCATTTTGAGAAGTAATCGGTTATTGCCAGGATAAACCGGTGACCTCTTGCCGAAGAGGGACTGATTGGCCCTACGACATCGATTCCCCATGCTTCAAATGGCCATGAAGCAACAGTAGGGTGGAGCAACTCCGAAGGTTGGTGTATGAAGTCTGCATGGACCTGGCACGCCTTACACCTTCGTGCATATTGGGTGGCATCGGCCATCATGGTCGGCCAGTAGTACCCAAGTCTGTGCAGCCTGTCTTTAAGCTTTGGACCCGGCTGGTGAGCTCCGCAAATGCCATCATGTGCTTCTTTAAGCACTTCCTGTGCCTCTGAATGAGAGAGACAACGGAGGAGGACACCGTCATATGAACGACGGTAGAGTGTCTTCAAAGTGGGATCATAGTAGAAACGGAGCGACCTTCGTCTGATGGACGCCGCTTCTTTGGGATCGTCTGGAAGCAGACCGTGCAGAGCGTAGTCAATGAGGGGGAAGCGCCAATCCCTCGGCTCAAGATCCACGGAGATATTATGGACCTCTTGGATCCTTAGCATATGCTTGGAGCATACGAGATGCCGGGTTGCGACTGTGAGGTGATACTCGGTATCGGCCGGTAAGGCTAGCGTCGTCGCTAATGCAGCGAGAGCATCCGCCTTGGTATTTTGAGATCGGGACACATGCCCGATGTAGAAGCCTTCAAATAAGCTAGCCAATTCGATGGCTGTATGATAATAAGGCACCAAGTTTTCATGGCGGACTTCATATTCGCCTTTGACTTGACTGATGACCAGCTTTGAATCGCCGTAAGCTTCGAGGTAACGTACCCCCATTCCCTGGGCGAGCTGGAGGCCGATGAGCAGAGCATTATATTCCGCTACATTATTAGAGCACGATTCTGTCAAGGAGAATGCTCTGGGAAGGATATGATCCTGTGGGGAGATGAACACAACCCCCACCCCGGCAATAATTTTCCCTTTGGGGCCCATCCGCGATGCTCCGTCGAAGAACATCTGCCACACTTCCTCTGTTGAGGTTGCATTAGACTCGAAGACTTCATCAGGGATGTCTTCGTGAAGTTTTGAATGTTCTGGAACTGGGTGAGCAGCTAAGAACTCTGCAAGGGCCTGGCCTTTAACTGCCTTCTGAGGAGTAAAGGTCATGTCGTATTGAGACAACATAAGTGCCCATTTAGCCAACCTTGAATTCAGCGACCCTGGCTTCGTCATGAGAAGACGTAAAGGGTTCACCCTGGAGATGACATGTATGGTTTGGCCAACCAAATAATGTCGCGTCTTCTGGACAGCGAAGACGAGAGCTAAACACTCTTTCTCAATAGGATTGTAGCGAGATTCTGCTCCTATGAGAGTCCTGCTCAGATAATAAATGGCCTGCTCGTGGCCATTGTCGTCCTTTTGAGCGAGGAGGGCACCGAGGGAATAGTCCAGAGCTTTTACATAAAGCAAGAATGGTTTCCCTGACGTAGGGGCCACTAAGACCGGAGGTTTTGTGAGATACCTCTTAATGTCTTCATAAGCTTCTTGACAGGCTTGGTCCCATATGAAGGCAGTACCCTTTTTCATGAGACGGGTAAAGGGCTGGCAACGGCCCGAAAGATTTGCTATGAATCTTCTGATGTAGGCTAATCTGCCTTGCAAGCCTCGGAGCTCTTTGAGGTTCCTCGGTGGATGCATGTCCTGTATGGCTTTGACTTTGTCTGGGTCCAGATGGATCCCTTTTGATGTGACAATGAACCCAAGGAATTTGCCGCTGGACACTCCCAAGAAGGATTTTGTCGGGTTCATTTTCAGCTGATGAGCCCGCATTATGTCGAACATCGTTCTCAGATCGCGAAGATGTTCATTTTTGCTGCGGCTTTTGACGGCAATGTCGTCAACATAGCATTCCACCGTCTTTCGGAGATGGTCGCGGAAGATCATGCTCATCGCCCGCTGGTAGGTTGCTCCGGCGTTCTTCAGTCCGAAGGGCATTACAGTGTAGCAGTATATCCCCAATGGCGTTCGGAAAGAAGTATGCTTCTCGTCATCAGGATACATCTTGATCTGGTTGTACCCTGAGAAGCCATCCATGAAAGACATCCTCTCGAACCCGCATGTGTTGTCGATCATGACATCGGTGATTGGCAGTGGGAATTCATCTTTGGGACAGGCCGTATTGAGATCACGGTAGTCGATGCAGATTCGTATTTTCCCATTCTTCTTGAGGACGGGGACTATGTTAGCCACCCAATCTGGATGTTGTTCCTCCCGGATGAAGCCACAAGCAATGAGCTTATGAACTTCGGCTTCAATAGCCTCCATGATGTTTGGGCGGAACCGACGTTGTTGCTGCTTGACTGGCTTAACGTCGGGCTTGATGTTTAGACGGTGCATAGCGACCTGTGGATCAAGTCCGGGCATGTCTTCATAGCTCCAGGCGAAAACATCTATATACTCTTTTATGAGTATTATCAATTCTTCCTTTTCTATAAGTGATAGGCTTTCACTTATAAGATGGGTTTGGGATGATCTTGACTTCCCAGATTGACCTGCATCACCTTGTCTTCAGTGGGTGGCTCGCGCAGTTCGAATCTTTTTTCCCATTGAAGGTCTAATTGCTGGGCCCATGGTTCCTCATCAGTGGCTTCTGCGGGCTCTAATTGACTGCTTGAGGTCATGAGGCTTTCGAATATCCCTCCTATGCGGACATCAGAATCCCATTCGGAGGATGAGGCCGACTGTGATGGGATCGATCCATCGCCTTTGACCTGAACTGTTGTTGAGGATGTGGGTGTGACGTACCCTAACCCCCTGCGTGTACTATCATAGTAATTTGCAGGTTTCCCTCTTGGGACGGAGTTACGCATCAAGCCGCGTCTTCCTTTTCCGAAGTTTAGGCCCGCTCCCTGCTTCAGGTTGTAACCCATCTTCTTCATAATATGGCGCGCTGATGGCGCGTAATGAAAGAACTGTGGAGCATTCGACTCTGAGCTTGAGTCTGTAGTTGAGAATCTCGCTGGCCGGGCTCTGCCGAAGATTATCGGCGCCTGACCTTGCTTGGATGGAGGGACTACCAGCGTGGCCCCTTCTATGGTTTCCACTGATGTGTTAGCCACACTCGCTCATGTACGGGCATATGAAGAGAGCCATCCATAATGGATTTAATCGACTCGATGCTCGCAGGATAATCAAAAGAAATATTATCATTAATTATCCATTCGCCTTCCTCTTCAGGAGGGATCTTACATCGGGGATCATTAAAGCATGCCACTATTGGCTCGCCAATCAAAATGGCTGGCGTGCCCGTTTCGGATTCCGAATCCGCCTCATTGCCACTTTCATCATCGTCTGGCAATGGTTCTCCCGGCGTTCCACTAGCCTCTTGATATAGGAGAGCATCAGTGAAGTAGTTTTCCACCCCCTTGAAGGGTTGCTTTTCAGCGAAGACAGTTCGCACTGTCGCATCATCTTCAACATATTTGAAGCATTGGTGGAGAGTGGAAGGAACGATCCAGTTGGCATGGATCCAAGGTCTTCCTAGCAGCAAGTTATATGATGTGTCAGCATCAATGACATAGCATGTCACTTCTGACTTCAAGCTTCCGATTCTGCAGCGGAGCCGAATCTTTCCAAGCGGATGGCTGCTCCCGGCGTTGAAACCATATATTGTAGTGGTGGTTGCGGATAACCTGTACAATGGTATGCCGAGGAAATAGAGGAGCCTTTTGGGGATGATGCTGAGTGCAGACCTCGGATCTACTTGTACTCTTTCAATACATGTTGAACCGATATATCCGGTATAGTACAGAGGTCGATCATGCTTGTTGTCTTTGAGAAGCATATCTTCCGCCGTAAAGGTAATAGCAGGGACCTTGGATTGTGCGTGATGGCACTCTGAGCAGGAAGGCCGCATCTCATCACCAGGAACCTCAGGCATGCATGTCAGAAAGGACTCCGAGTTGGCCAGCGCATCTCTGAGTGCCTCTCTTGTCTCTTTAGAGAGACGAAGGAGCTCGTGTATTGTCATACGAGCCGGGATATTGGCTAAGTGGGCCAATATATCAAAGCGAAAGGGCGTGGCTAACCCTGGGCCTGGCGGTTTCTTCAACACATGGTCGAACCGCACTTCCTTAGGCTTCTCCTTCCCTTTGGTCAGGACTGGAGTGGATGCCGGCATTGGTACTGACGTCGTTTGCTGTTGTATCTCGTCAGTAGACTTGTCATACTGCCTTAAGTATGATTTTCCAGACCGGGTGCCCGTCTGTTGAGGTGCATCTGCCTGCGCTGTACAGGCATGCTTCTCTTCTTCTGAATCGCTGAGGAAAGCCGAAGTAAGATTACTATCATCTGGCAGGACAGAGATGACATTGCAAGACTTGCCCTTTTTGCTGGAGTCCTTCGACGTCCGCTGTACGTCTTGGACGAGGTCAGGGTGTATCCACATAACTTCCCCTGTCTCCAATGTCAAGGGGACGAGACCCTTGTCATCTTTAGCTATGGTTGGAGAATGCTTGACTTCCAACCGCGGTGTGGGGGCTGGATAGGTCCCGTCGGGAACTGTGACCTTCTGAGCAGTGCCGAATTCAAGAGTCACCATATTGGCAGTGACTTTCTTCTGTTCCGTCTTCAATGTGAGGACTCCGGCGTCGACCAAAGCTTGAATTCTATCCTTGAGAACATAGCACTTGTCAGTAGGATGGTGGATCATCCTGTGGTAGAGGCAGTATTTAGGGTCGTTTGTACGCCCTATCTCATTGGGACGCCGAGCATCCGGTAGCTTCATTTTGTTCCCTTTGTGGAGCAGATGGAATATCGTGACCACCTGGTCATCTCTGAAGGAGTACTGCTTCGGAGGAAACTTGGGCTCTTGGCTGTTGACGCGCTCTTCTTGGCCTTTGACTGCATGTCCCCGGTCAGCTCGACGGACATAATTTCCTTCCCTTTAGCTTGGGAAGACTGCGGGAGATCGCTACGCCCTTTGTTGTTCGCGCCCCATTTGCTTCTAGGGGCGGATGGCTCGAACTTCTTAGCCGATTTCTCGGCTATCTCAGCTTGTTCGACCAATTCCTTCCAAGTATGGGCTTTGACAGCCCCCATGCGGACTTCTACTTGATCCAAGAAGTTGTGCCTGCATGTCTGTAAGAGCATGGGTAATGGCATCCCTGCTGGGCACATCAGAGATAGATTTCTGAACCGCTCAATGTATTCACGGACAGATTCGCCTTTCCTCTGTACAGTGGAAAGGAGCTTGTCCATGGTCACTTCGGTGTCATCCTCATAGAAGCGAGAGAGGAACCGAGTTTCCAGGTCAACCCAGGAATTGATAGAGCCCTGAGGAAGGCTTCGGAACCAGTCGAATGCCACCCCTTTAAGGTGCCGATGAACAACCTAGCCATGATGGCGTCGTTGTTTAGAACATTACCGGTCTGGGACCGGAAATAGTAGATGTGCTGATTGGGCGAGCTCTTACCATCATACGTATGCAACGTTGGTGGTTTGAACTTTGGCGGATATGGCACCGAATCCCACTCCAGCGGATAAGGACGGACTGCCCCTACCTTCTTTAATTCATCCCTCTGAGCTAGGGATGCGATTTGAGCTTGAAGGCCTTTAAGGACTTCGGCATCCAGGGAAGAGCCTCCCTTGGATTTCTCCGTCTTGGGCGGATCGTTGCTGAGGTGTCCCTCCTCATCATGATTACTCCCGGTATCATCATTCCGGTTGCTGAGGAGCTGAGCGAGCATCTGTTGAATATTGTCCAGGGCCTCTTGCTGAGTTCTAGAGGTCTGCTCCTGAGCTTCCAAACGCTGACGAAGATCGTCATTGGCGTTATCGGCCATATTAACTGATGCTTTGTCCGTTCGCACAGAACTGACTGTTGCTGAAGAGGCATACCCGCTGTCTTCATCTTCTCCATCAGATGATTGGGGTGATCGTCTGGACTGTGGCGAGATTAGGGCCTTTGAGGAAGAAGGCTGCTCATAATTATAGGGTATCGCTACCCTGGATCTGGTGTTTCGGAAAACACCTTCTTCGCGCACCAAGACTTCACCTAAGCCCGGGCTATAATCTGGATCTGGGGAGCCGAAAGGGGTATCATCAGATGTATGACCTTCCCTGTGTCGCTCTCGTCCTCTTCCGGTCATGTTGACGGACGCGAAGGCTGGGCCTCGTGAAGCACTCCTTTCATGATGTTTCTTTATGGCACGTGCGGACAACCGGTCAAACACCGATTGACGGTGTGGAGGTGCCACCTTGATTGGATATTGCCGACAATGGGCTGAATGGATTATCACAAGTCGGCATCCTCTTTGACAACAAGGGGAAGTGGTTTGGAGAGACTCCAATTCCCGCTTGTTTGCCAAAATTGTCGCAGGTTAGGCTCAACAGAGCCTGAACAACCCCGTGGAGAGGCCTTTCTGGAGCGTACAAGGGATGATGCTCCGTTCTTCTTATCCTTGCAGAAGGGATTAGTACTGAATAGTACTTTGGCGCTAGCTTTGCCGACAGGTGCGAGCTTAGTGCCTGATGAATCGGGGAGCGGAGCACGCTGTGGTGCTTTGCCCGCTATTCTGCTGCGAAGGGGATCAACCTCAGATAACACTGCGGTCTTAGCCTTGCGGCCGCGAACCCAGTAAATTTGTTGTGATACAATAGCTTCGCTTGTGCGAGCGAGGCTAACAGGAGGCTTTGCTGCCCTTGATTCAGGTGACGGTATGATTGCCGTCGTGACTTCATGGCTGGCAGCATCGTCAGGGCAGATGGGCATCTTACCCTTTTCTTCGCGGGAGAGGCGCAGTCTCGGCATGACTACTCCGGGAGCTTTGGTTGAAGACTCCTGTTTAGGCTTCCATATCAGCCTTGACAGGGGACGCCTAGGTTCGCAAGGAACCTGAATAGCCACAAGCGGGGCTGTGGGGTGCTGGCAAGATTCTGCCTCTGGTTTCTGATTTGAAACCTTGGTCATGAAGACCTTCCTGTGCTTCCGTGCTCGAAGCGTCAGGCCACCCCCAGAGAGGACTTCTTCAAATCTTCCTTGATCGATCTGGATAACCAGGTTCTCAAAAGTGCAGGATCTGGGCTGCGGGCATGTTTCCTTGTTGCGCCAGAGAACTGCGGCAGATTCGCAGAGGACCTTTTCCGTCTCCGCAGAGACTTTGCTTGAAGATTTAGCCAGAGAAGATCTGGCTGCACCGGCTTTTCTGAATTCAGAGATAGACCCGAAGGTCTGTTCGTCGCATTGCGACACTTGATTCTCAGCAGAGGAGAATACAATCCCCAGCGGAGTCGCCATCTTGTTTTCCATTATGTTTGCAAAGGGGGAAAACTTACAAATAAAAGTTTGAGGAGCTAAATGACAAGTATTCTCAAAAGATTACAAGTAGATCTCCTCAGAGATTCTGGGAAAATGTGCCGATAGGAGTCTGGTCAGCGCGCGACCACTTTGTCCCTTTGACGATGCGAGCGATGAGATTCCCTTCTCGCCTGGTTCGGGGAATCAGAGAACAGAAGGTTGGTAGAACCCTCTTGCTGCTTCTCAAAATCGCCTTCGATAAGGAATTCCTTCTCGCCTGGTTCCGGAGATTCCTTGAGAGGAAGGACGACGTTAGGGTATCAACACCCTGATTAGAGAAAGCAATTCTCTAAAAGATCTCTGAATTCGAGAGCGCGCGGTGCTTTGTGAAGAAGCCTCTGCTTGTGGAGTCCTCCCGTATGCGTGTGTCTCTCCTGTGTGTGTATTCGTCTCTCTCTCCTTGTACCCCTGGCGGGCTATTTATAAGGAAAGCAAGGGTATAATCGTCCCCTTTGAAGATATGGAAACAGATTGAACCGAATCTGTTTGAATCTGGAAAGTAGCCTTACTGCGAGGCTAGGATAGCTTCTGCGGAGCTAGAAAATGGCAAGTCGGTTGATCTGTTTTGATCCTTTCCATATTGTTGGGGGATTCTCCTTGATCCTCTTACTCGTTTCAAGAGAGTCAAGAGATTGCGGCAATCACCTGCCATATTTGAATCCCGATTGGATTTGATTAGATTGAATCCGATCTCATCAGGAGATTTTGATTGGTCAAAGGTTGACCATAGCAGGCTGATAGCGGAGCTGCCCGCTTTGAAGCTCATAGCAGAGCTAGAGGCAATTCCTAGCGAAGTCCGAAAAGAGGCTTTTCGGCAAAGCTATCAGTCAGCTTCCTGGCGATGCTCTGGATGATGCTAGCCTCTCAAACGAGGCTATCCCCTTGGGCTAATGTAATGCTAAATGCTAGCATTTTAGACCTGCTGAGGTCTGTTTAGAAACAATCCGGGTTCACTGTTCTGCTTGCTGGATCAGTGGAGTCCAAACCGCTTCCTTGTCCCTTGGAGATGGGTGAAAACTGGTCTTCAGCTCGTCTGTCCCTTGTCTTTTGTAAATGTCAACAAGTTTAGACATCGTTCGGACCAATGAGAATCTTGTCTTTTTTAAGTGTCAACACCCACCAGCCGGGTCCAAAGCTTAAAGACAGGCTGCACAGACTTGGGTACTACTCCGACCATGATGGCCGATGCCACCCAATATGCACGAAGGTGTAAGGCGTGCCAGGTCCATGCAGACTTCATACACCAACCTTCGGAGTTGCTCCACCCTACTGTTGCTTCATGGCCATTTGAAGCATGGGGAATCGATGTCGTAGGGCCAATCAGTCCCTCTTCGGCAAGAGGTCACCGGTTTATCCTGGCAATAACCGATTACTTCTCAAAATGGGCAGAGGCCATACCGTTGGCCGAAGTTAAAACCTCCAATCTGGTTAACTTCATCAAACACCATGTCATCCATCGATTTGGCGTCCCCAGGCGGATCATCCATGACAATGGTCCCCAATTCGTAAGCCAAGGGTTCTATCGGTTCTGCGATAAATACCGAATTCAGAATGTGGCTTCAACCGCCTACAATCCTGCCGCCAATGGCTTGGCAGAGGCATTAACAAGACGATCATCAAGCTGCTCAAGAAGTTCGTCTCCTCGAATAAGCGAGATTGGGACGAAAAGCTGGGTGAATGTCTCTGGGCTTACCGGACCACAGTTCGGACACCGACAGGCAATACGCCTTTTTCCCTGGTATATGGGTGCGAAGCAGTTATCCCATTGGAAATCCAGATGCCATCGTTGCGCGTAGCTCTGATTACTAAAATCACATCAGAGGATAATGATCGCCTACGCCTTCAAGAGCTCGAAGCTTTGGACGAGAAGCGGCTCCAAGCTCAGCAGCATATCGAGCTGTATCAAGCTCGAATCTCAAAAGCCTTCAATAAGAAGGTCAAACAGAGAGTCTTCCAGAAAGGAGACCCGGTCTTAGCCGTCAGACGACCGATGATTATGACGCACAAGACCAAAGGCAAATTTCAGCCTAAATGGGAAGGACCGTTTGTAATAGAAACAGTCTATTCAAACGGAGCATACCGCCTCACGACTGTAGAGGGCGACCTACTCATGATGCCGATCAATGGCAAGTTCTTAAAGAAATATTATCCTTAATCAAGGATCCTTCTCTTGATCAAGTTAACACTACACCTCTGATCAAGATCTCCGTGTCCGAAGCACACACAAAGAGAGCCTTTCTCTTCCTCCAAGTGAGGTCATACAGCCATGAATCAACTGGGACCTGGCCGTGCACCAGTTATCCTAAAAGACAATCGAGGTTATGCAGATATCAACCTGATAATCCGACATCCTTAACGATTAAGGATAGAGGGAAATGTTGGCCTCTAAGCCCAACATGAGTCCTCGACAACTCATCATGCTGAGGGGAATAGCATGGCTAGCCCAACTCAAACGGTAGTTGGTAAAGGCATATCAAACCCGTTGACAGCTGAGGGTTTGCTAAAAATCCTAAGGGACCTGTTCCCATTTGATCCCCTCTCCAAAGTCACCTACTAATTCTCATCCATAGAATGGCAGGTCCACATATACATTTCGCTGTCACGTTAACATTAAACCTATGACAGTGATTCCCTCGTTTTTCCCTGTGAGAACGAGACCTCCAAAATCACTTACCAATTCTCATCCATAGAATGGTAAGACCACATAAACATTTCGCTGTTACGTTAACATTAAACCTATGACAGTGATTCCCTCGTTTCTCCCCGTAAAAAAACGAGACTTTTTCCAAACCCCATTACAATTTTGAGCTTGTTGACATTTACAAAAGACAAGTCTCAATTCCGAGCCCTGTTGACATTTACAAAAGACAGGTCTCGATACTTGTTGACATTTACAAAAGACAAGTATCACTCATTGTTGAGCTTGGTGGCTTCTCAACCAGTTATGTCATTGCGACCTCTGAACTGGCAGATAGCCAAGTCTCATCTACCATTGAGCTTAGTGGCGTCTCAATTGGTTATGTCATTGCGACCCCTGAACCAGCAGACAGCTAAGTCTCAATCTTGAGCCCTGTTGACATTTACAAAAGACAGGTCTCGATATTTGTCGACATCTACAAAAGACAAGTATCACCTATTTTGAAGCTTAGTGGCTTCTCAACCAGTTATGTCATTGCGACCTCTGAACTGGCAGATAGCCAAGTTTCATCTACCATTGAGCTTAGCGGCGTCTCAATTGGTTATGTCATTGCGACCTCTGAACCAGCAGACAGCTAAGTCTCAATCTCGATGCTTGCTGACATTTACAAAAGGCAAGTATCTCCCCTTTTAGCCCCGCAAAGGGCTGACCTCGAGACTGGCGACGTCCCATTCGGTTATGTCATTGCGACCTCTGAACCAACAGACAGCCATGCCTCATTATCCAAACAAACAAAGACGACAAAAGAAAGAATTTTTATTAAATTTCAAAAGGATGGGATACATGGGGGAGCCTATAGGCGTACATGATAAGATCGGATCCGATCTCCGAGCGAAGCTAGCCTCGTCCTCCTGTTATCAGCAGCCTGGGCCAGCGCCTGTGATCTCAGCTCAGCCTCATGAAATCACTGCTTGAGCCAGACGAGCTTCAACCTCCGCCAAAGTCGCCCTCTGTGACGACTCCTGCCGTGCTAATTCCTCACTTTGAGCCCTAAGCTGCTCAAGCCGCGCAGTCTCTTCATGACGCATCTGTGTAGCTTTGGGTAAGAGGAGATTTGCCTTCCGGATCATCTCTTCGGCCCTCTTAACCTTATCTTCGGCATCAAGAAGAGCACTGGTGGAAGCGTCAATCGCACTCCCAACCTCTGCTTGCCTTGCTTCCAAGGACTTCAAGTCAGAGGAGACAGCCTCAGCGGCCTCTTGAGCAGCAAGCCGAGCTTCGCGCCTTGCGCGACAAGATGTGTGAGCCGCTCATCAGCTAAAGACGCCGGGTCGGAACGATGGAGACGGCGCCACTCCTCTACATCCTTCTCAAGGTTATTCACCAGGAGTTCCAGAGCAGTAGCCTGGTGATACCCCTCAAAGTCCCGGATACACTCAATGCCACGGGAGAGGACCATCTTCAGCTTCGAGAATGGCACAGGCGAGCCCTTCAAGACTAGACCGATAGTCTGCTCCAAACTGTTATAGAAGCTGTCGACCAGATTACCGATGAAGTCATTCTCAGCTTCATCAACCCTTGAGACAACCTCGGAGCAATCTACCATCCCAGTCGACACCGCCGCAGAAGAAGAAGCGGGAACATCGGCAGCAGCAGGGCAAGCCAAAGGTGACCTCGGCGGAGTCCTCAGCGACACCAGCACGCCAGCCATCGCGGAGGTAGGACTGGCAACCACCTCCTGAGCAGCAGGCTCGACAATCAAAGTCGGGGAAATAGGGTCCACAATCACCCTCAGCCCCGCACTGGGCAAAATTGCCGGCACCTCACTCGGTGATGTGATTGGGAGTGAGGATACCTCCGGGACTGCCGCCCCTTCAGCCTCTCGCCTTTCAGCTGACGTGGGCTGATAAGAAGGCAAGTCGCCATACAACACGTCCAAACATGGCAACATCCGCCGTGGACGAAGCACTCAACTCACCCTCTGACCTTCCAGGGGAATCCTCCGGCTCCTTCAAAGCCGACACATCTTGAGGCCGAACACCTGCAACAAAGCCATGGTCAAAAAGCAGATGTAGTAAACAAGAGGAGATCAAGAGGTTGTAATTTTACCGAAGGCTGATGTTACTTCGTCAGCCTCATCAGTCTCTAGGGGTTCCATCGTGAAGTTCTTGCCAGAATCAACGCGGATAGCCGGCCTGCTCGCCGATTCCTCCGCAGACCACCCGATAGAGCTGGATGCCATAGGACTTCCTTTAGAAGTCCCAGCGCCCGAGAGGCCAATGTCGGCCGCATCACCTCCAGACTCCTCCAAGCGAGCAAAGGAAACAGCTGCAGTTTCATAAGCGAATAGAGGAGCATACTGGTCTCCTTGCTCCCCATGCCCCTCAGGTCCTGCAACAACAAGGCAGATGGTGAGTTATTTAGAACACTAATCAAAGGCGCATCATGCAACCTTACCAGTTGTCAGCTCAGCAACCGACGGCTCAAACCCTAATGGAGCAGCAGGATGAGGCGCCGCAGAGAGCCCACCCTCTACCACGATGGTAGGAGTCTGGCGACGGGGCCTCTTCGCCGACGACTTCCTACGGGATCCACTCCCACGCTTCCTTTTGAAGTGGACATCAGAGTCCTCTTCCTCCACTTCTTCCACATGTTGTGGGGGAGCTGTCCCCACTACACCAGAACCGGCTTCACGAGTATCGGCTTCATGGGCATCAGCCCTCGTCTCTGCCTCAAAGCGAGGGCTCCCCGCATCAGAAGCCTCGCTGTCATCTGCAGCGATAAACTCCTCTATGCCAGGAACACGGACTCGTTTGCCCTCCTTCTTATCAGAAGCCTTCTGCCTCATCCGATGAGAAATTAACTTCACACCCGAACGGTTGGCATTAAACCCAGCAGGTGTGGAGTTCGAAGCTGCATACCATTGGCAGAAACACAGGGTCGTCCAAAGGCCAGGATCCCTCAGCGGCGTGCGTAGCCACGCTCCAGTGCCATCCGCGGTAAAGAACCGCCAAGCACGAGCCCCATCAATGAGGCCCCCCATGAAAGCAAGGTCCGGATTGGGGTTGCCCACATACAACTGGTCATACCCAAATTGGCGGGCAAACCGGCTCGGGACGTAGGGCTCCAGGTAGCAGGTATCCCCACTCCTGTACAGCAAATGCGAGGGCCGGATACAGACCAGCCACTCAAAAACACCCCGACTCATGGGAGACCGACCTGACTCCACATCATGGAATTCCTCGTTGTATCCTGCACCCCGCAGGCGAGGAAAACAACGGAACAGGCTATAAGCGTCATAACGACGCACTAACTTACGGGCCTCAGCCACATAAGTTTTCTGCCACGAACGGCCTTCAAAGCGACGGAGAAGCGCCGTTTGAACACCCTGCGGAGGGTCTTCCCGAGCTCCAATTAAACTGGGGCAGTGCAAGGCGAACCACACCATCAAGTAGGTGTATGGTAAACCTACCCTAAGATTGGGTCCGTCACAAGGCAGGACAGCACCCTTCCCTCGCCTTGATGCCATTGGCCTGCAGAAAGCCTCCGTCAGTACACGAAGGCCCCTCTGAATACAACACACCATGGCCGGGAGAAGACCCAGACGGTGGCCATGGACAAGCGGACGGCAGGCAGCAGCACATTCGGGTGGACGATGTCACCCGAAGAAGAAGGCACGACACACTTCTTTAACCAGATGGTTAAGAAGCCGGCCAGCAACGCCTTGCGAGACATAGGCCGACGGGCCTGATGGTGAAAGCTCCGAAGAACATCACCCTTCCCGAAAGGACCATCATCTTCTGCCACGACGATGTCCTTTTCAGCATGCACCTCCATCCTTGCCAAGATGTCTTCTTCAGCAACTCCGCAATGAGCTGCCTCAGGCGCACTAGTCATATCCGGGAACAAGTAGTTCCCCCAGCTCTTCAAGCTCTTCGAGCTACCCTTGCCACCAGTGTGGATGCTGGAACAAATGTGCAAGTGGCACATCAATTCCTGATATGTCTCAAGCAAAGCAGGCTCTTACTTCTCCAGGAGAGCCAACTACGCCTCACAGGGAAAGTACTCTTCGTACGGAAGAGACCCGAAGGGCAAAGCAGAGATCTCCCGCATCTCGTGCAGGGCCATGCCCAACTCACCAACCGGGGTGAAGAAAGTCCCCGAGGCTGGGCAGTACAACTCAAGGATGGCGTAGAAGCACGCCACCTTCATCTCAATGCCGTAGCAGGTCGCCCTGACGGCCTCATGGAGGTTAACCTCTCTAAGTCCCCCTCAAAATGAGTGAGGATATAGTTGGTCAACTCCGCCCACCACGACCTAGGAGGGTGGACCCAACCGGGAGTCCTGAAATCTGTGGCAGGGTAGTTCCCGTCAACTTCGCAGAACTGAGCGTCAAAGGTCGGCGCGCGCAGCTGGGTTCTCCCATACTGGAAGGTCCCGCGATACCTTCCAGGGTATAGCCCCATTATGCTACGAGGATGGCCCGCTCTCGAATAGCCGGACTGGAATGTCAACCTCCCGACACTTACAGACTCGGCATTTAGGCTCACGCCCCACGCCATCTTCCAAGCCTGAGTCACGCTCGCGAAGGAAGACAAAGCAAAATGCCGCTTAGTGGACGGGAGATAGAATCTCTCGCCGTCCAACTGGAAGATCCACTGGCCTTCACGGCCTGCAGCTGGCGATCGGGATCTGGTGCAGCATCCCCGAACATGAAGTCAGGCTTTCTGTAAGCCTGACGGTCGATATCTTCAAGCGGAGCCGTAGTCAAGATGCTCCGCATGGCCTGCGGACGACCGTCCTGGATGAGCGTATCCCGTACAAGGGAGCTCGGCTCGCTGAACAATGAAGCCTGCCCATAGAACTGCAAGCTGATGTTTCCGCCTGCTCGACTGGTTAGACCGAACAGACTGTTCTGGAGGCCGGAGGCGTAATGTACTGCAAAAACAGAAATGAGCTATGATTAGTTCACCAATCAAGTGGATGCGAAAGCATAAAAATTCACTAAGGCATAGCCTCGCCCAGCAAGCAGGGCCTGCAAGGCGATAGCTTTGAAAAAGCTTCGCTTCATGGATAAGACTGCATCTTTACAGAAAATATCCAAAGCGCCATTTCGCTTAAAGCAGGAGGTAGCATAGCCCTAAGGGCTGACGTCATCAAAAGGACATCATGGTCAACAGTCGTCCTTCGTGGCCACGACTGAAGGAACAGACCCATATCCTGTTCTTCAACAGGATGGAGACTGCCCAAGCAATGGCTTCCTACGGAAGCCTAAAAAGAAGAACTGTTCAGTTCTTACTTCCCTGGTGCAAGGAAAGTAGGGAAGTTCAAGGAAACGAGCTCCCTAATGAGGATAGATCCCATTCGATCGTCCTAAATAGCCAAATGACCGGCTCTAAAGAAAAGAGACCTCGGTCTCCAATCAGACAGGAAAATTCCTTACCGGTGACTGGTCGCTCGATGACCGGAGGAGGAAGGCCCTCCGCCGCAGAAGTCGCTACTTCTTTTCCCGCTCGTCTTTTGGGCGCCATCGAAGAAATGCAAGAGTTCTCAAAGTACTCTGAGTAAAGGAGGAAGAAGAAGATGGAAAGACAGAAACTTCTCTGAAAAAAAGGAGATCTTTTTCTGTTCAGCCCAATCGGGCTTTTATAGGGCCAATCAGCGCCTAAATTGAGGCCTCGAAAAAAGGGCACATGCCGCCGTTTCGAATTAATTCGAAACATCGCCCGAAGCGCCCGAGGCGCTTTCCCAAGGGGCGACGGTTCAACCCCACTAAGGGTTAACTTCGCACAGGAGCAAAGTGCGGACTTCGCACAATCCTTCAAGGGCTTAGCCGAGAGGCTTACCTTAACCCTCCAAAAAGGTGCTGCTTGCAGGACATGCCAGTCTCGCGAAAATCATTCGAAGAAAGGACTATGTCCTTAGCTCCGCACACAGTTTAGCCCAGCAATGGCCGAACTCCCAATGAAAGCAAGCAAAAATCAAATGAACAAGAGATAAACTTTCATTGATAGAAAGGGTACATTTGATATTACATCAAAGTTGTGTTTATATAACACACCAAGTTGCCCAACAGGATCATTTGAGGCATACAAGCGGTTTATCTAACCAAATCAACGGAACAGGAAAGGCCTTCCTCCTGCATAAGACCGTAATCAGTGGTGCCGCAAGGACACGGTCATTATTCTCCACAAAAATGGCAGATCTTGCTAGGCCATTTTGTTGAAGCCTGGCAATAAAAACCTATCGCTACCAACACGATAGATCACGTATAATGGGAATTGGCAGTGGTATCAGTAATCTAACAGGCGCGATATCCGCTTTCCTGAAGTGGATCACCCCCAAAGGCCACCAAAGTTGAAAGTCGGCAATGATGCCGGCGATCCCACAGGCGACGCCCATTATCTTGAAGCGGATCCTCTCCGATAAAGGCGGCGGCCAGCCTCACCTCAGAACGAATCATCTCGGATAAGAGGCTGCCAACAGCCCCTGGGACATGCTCCCGCTGCCCCGAATTGTCCTCCTGCTTAAAAGTAAAGCTTCAACCGGGGAAGCATAAGGCGATTTCATGGTTTCTTCCATCAAGTTACCAGACTGGCAAACATAGCTCACTGCAAGGTAAATTGGAGCAAGTTAGCAGTTAAGCACAGAAAAAGCTGCAAAGATATTAAGTCAGATTCTTGGGCGGCAAAGCAATCCGACTTCAGCAGAGGACAAGCTCCGCCTGCACAGCAACTAATGGGCTGGCTCAGTAAACGCCAAGTCCTAGCCTCACCTATATGGCAAAGTCAGACTGATCTTGTGAGATACAGTCTCAACATTCACCAATATGGCAAGACCGGCTCAACTCTTGAAGAGACCAAGTCCCAAGTCCTGCCTGCGTAGCGGACTTAACATGTAGTGAACAAATCAAGATGATAGCTTCACAGAAAGCTATGATGAGATCCTTCTCTGCAGCAGCCAATTGCAAGATGAAGATCAAGGGAAGCTAATCCCTGAAGCAGCTGTCAAAGGGAGATGAATCCCCTAAAATCGGTGAAGTCGTTGAACGATTAAGACTTACCGGTCCTTGGCCGGGTGGCAACCAGAGTGGGCTTTCCCACTAATTCAGAGATCTGAGTATCTCTCACAACCAAGAGAAGAGAAGGAAGGCAAAATATTTCTCTTCAGAGGACCTCAAGTGTCCTATTTATAGGCCCCATGGCCTGAGTGCGACCACCCCAAGCGTGGAAGCACGAGCGCATTCAAGGCATTTATTGCGCCTTGATGGAAGGGACGGTTTCCCTTGGAACCGTGCAAAGGGAGAAAACGTCTCCCTCATAAAAGGCACTTATGGCGCCTTGAATAAAGGGAATATCCTCCTTCGGTAAGGTGCGACCGGAGAATATCTCCCTCGATTGGCGCGAAAGAAGGAATGATCCTCCTCGTAACCGCCCCACGGCAGTTGGCTTTGAAAAAGCAACAGGAGTTCCAAAGCGAACTTATTTCTTGGAAGCCCAGATGCGGAGCTACCCCGACGCGAAGCTACTCGCGAACCAGTGCAATTCTTCGGCGAATTCATCCCAAAGCAGGATTGAAGGCGAAGCTGAACTCAACCATCATGGCGACGTTCACACTCCACATACCATCACAGCAGTTCAAAGTGTTTCGGAGTCTGAGCTATTGCAGACTCTCGAAAACTTTGAAGGGGGTCTTGTTGACACTTAAAAAAGACAAGATTCTCATTGGTCCGAACGATGTCTAAACTTGTTGAATTTACAAAAGACAAGGGACAGACAAGCTGAAGACCAGTTTCCACCCACCTCCAAGGGACAAGGAAGCGGTTCGGACTCCACTGATCCAGCAAGCAGAACAGTGAACCCGGATTGTTTCTAAACAGACCTCAGCAGGTCTAAAATGCTAGCATTTAGCATTACATTAGCCAAGGAGATAACCTTGTTTGAGAGGCTAGCATCATCCAGAGCATCGCCAGAAAGCTAACTGATAGCTTCGCCGAAAAGCCTCCTTTCGGATTTCACCAAGGATTGCCTTTAGCTCCGCTATGAGCTTCAAAGCGGGCAGCTCCGCTATTGGTCTGCTATGGTCAACCTTTGACCAATCAAATCTCCTGATGAGATCGGATCCAATCTGATCAAATCCAATTAGGATTCAAATATGGCAGGTGATTGCCGCAATCTCTTGACTCTCTTGAAACGAGTAAGAGGATCAGAGAAAATCCTCCAACGATATGGAAAGGATCAAAACAAATCGGAAAGATCAACCGACTTGCCTATTTTCTAGCTCCGCAGAAGCTATCCTAGCCTCGCAGCAGGGCTACTTTCCAGATTCAAACAGATTCGGTTCAATCTATTTCCATATCTTCAAGGGGACGATTATACCCTTGCTCTCCCTATAAATAGCCCGCCAGGGGCACAAGGGGAGAGGGCTTCCAGAGATCGGCGATCAATCAAAGTGGGCTTCTGCTCCCAAATCAATCCTCTGCTGATCAGGAGAATCGGACTTCTTCATAACGCACCGTGCGTTCTCTAATTCAGAGACCTTTCAAGAGAAATACTTCTATTTTTAGGGTGGTGATACCCTAGCAACTCTTTTCCTCAAGGAATCTCCGGAACCAGGCGAGAAGGAATTCCTCACAGAAGGCGGTTTTGAGAAGTAGCAAGAGGGTTCTACCAATCCTCTATTCTCTGATTCCCGGAACCAGGCGAGAAGGGAATCTCATCGTTCGCATCGTCAAAGGGACAAAGTGGTCGCGCGCTGACCAGACTCCTATCGGCACATTTCCCCAGAATCTCTGAGGAGATCTACTTGTAATCTTTTTAAGAATACTTGTAATTTAGCTCCTCAAACTCTTTTTTGTAAGTTTTCCCCATTTGCAAATATAATGGAAAACACGGTCGACTGGCCCAAACAGAGTCGACGGCCCGGTCGACCGGCCCAAACAGAGAGTGAGTGGCATGCAGTCGGTCGACCGCAGGGGTTGACGGTCGAACGCCCCGGTCGACCGACAGACGTGCACGTCCACGGCCATAAGGCCGGTCGACTTAGTTGGCCTGACACAGTGACGGTCGACCGGCCGGTCGACCGTACATGCCTGAAATAGGATAAAAAATAGATTTTTGGATATAGAAATATTTTTAAAATAATTTTCATTGGTTTGAGGGTTAAGAAGCATGGTATAAGAGATAAAATACATGTTCTAAACTTAATATAAAATTTGAAAAATTATGAAACATATATATCAACCAAACATGCAACAAAACCAATATCACCAAAAACTTATATTTTAAAAAGTGTAATTTTGTGTGTGTAATTTCTTAAGCACATATATCACATCCTTACTCTTTAACATACTAAAAACTCTTACAAGGGTTTAGGAGACTACAAGGTCTTTAATCGGGCTTTTCCATTTGCATAGTTGAGTTTGCTTGAATTCTTGATCCCGTATTTGAGTCATCTTGAGTCAACACCACCTTCCTTTAGGGAAGAAACATCTTGAATCCTAATAACCCTGAAATAGTCTTAAACACTTACACTGGATTAGTACAAATAACTTTATATATTTTGTGATCATCAAAACTCTAAAACCGGGTGATTGTAACCTTGGGCCAATAATTTTCCCCTTTTGAGGATGACAAAACATATGAGTTATTTAGAGGAAAAAATGAAAGAGCTTGAAAAAGCTTCCCCTCAAATCATACTATCTATCAAGAATAAGAAACGAATATTATGCATGAAAAATATGCCATGGAAAAGAAATAATAACTCAAAAGTAGTTCTCTCCCTTTTTATCATGCATCAAAAAGGGTCAAGTCAAGAAAACGTGTTTGAAGAGTATTTGCCAATTTTCATGAATCCATAATACAAACATTTAATTCACCACATATAAAGGAAAATCTATTATAATCTAGTGGTTTAGTAAAAATATCCGCAAGCTGAAAATCAGCAGAAACATAATCAATTTCAATATCACCTTTCTCATAATGATCTCTAAGAAAGTGATACCGAATGTCAATGTGCTTAGTCTTACTATGTTGATTTACATTTTTAGTCATATGAATATAACTAGTATTATCACAAAATATTTTGATATGGTCAAAATATAAATCATAATCAAGGAGAGTATGTTTCATCCAAAGGACTTGAGCACAATAAGCCCCGGCCGCAACATATTCCGCCTCGACAGTTGAGAGGGCTACAGAATTTGGCTTCTTGGAAGACCATGAAACAAGATAATTTCCTAGAAACTGACAGGTTCCACTAGTACTCTTCCTATCCACTCTACAACCCGCATAATCAGCATCCGAAAAATTCGTCATGAAAAATTGTCTGGTCTTCGGATACCACAAACCCATTCCAATGGTGCCTTTAAGATATCTAATAATGCGTTTACCGCAATCAAATAAGACTCTTTAGGACATGATTGAAATCAGCATAAAGGCAAACACTAAATATAATATCCAGCCTACTAGCCGTTAAATATAATAAACTATCAATCATGCTACGATAGAGTTTAATGTCTACATTTATACCTTGTTCATCCTTGTCAAGTTTTGTTGCGGTAGTCATGGGAGTTTTGCTTGTCTTAGCCCCTTCAAGCCCAAATTTCTTGATGAGTTTCTTCGTGTACTTGGCTTGATTTATAAAAATTCTATCACTCCTTTACTTGATTTGGAGTCCAAGGAAGTAGTTAAGTTCGCCATCATAGACATCTCAAATTCCTCCATGCATGATTCAAAATCTTTGTAAAGTTTTTCATTAGTAGATCCAAATATAATATCATCAACATATATTTGAACAATAAGAATATCATTTTCAACATGTTTAGTAAACAAAGTGGTATCTATTGTACCTTTAGCAAAACATTAGAAATAAGAAATGATGAAAGTCTTTCATACCAAACTCTAGGAGCTTGTTTTAAACCATATAAAGCTTTGTCTATTTTGAAAACAAAATCCGGATGTGTAGGATCAACAAACCCGGGGGTTATTCAACATACACCTCCTCTTCAATAAACCCATTTAAAAATGCACTTTTGACATCCATTTGAAAAAGTTTAAAATCTTTATAGGAAGCAAAAGTAAGTGTTATCCGTATGACTTCAAGCCGTGTTACGGGTGCAAAGGTTTCCTCAAAATCGATACCTTCAATTTGGGTGTAACCTTGGGCCACTAATCTAGCTTTATTTCTAACAACATTGCGCGACTCATCCAATTGTTCCTAAAAATCTATTTAGTACCAATTGTTGGTCTATCATGGGGTCTAAGGATAAGATGCCAAACTTGATTGCGCTCAAATTGATTGAGCTCCTCTTGCATGGCAAGCAACCAATATGAGTCGCCCTCGGCTTCGAGGATGTTCTTTGGTTCAAAATGAGAAATAAAAGCATAATGGTCACAAAGATCATGGAGTTTAGAGCGAGTAGTTACCCTTTTGATACATCACCTATAATTGATCCTTGGGTGATGTGGAGTGAATCTCCAATCCTTTGGAAGTGGTTGTGGTGGCTCCACTTCAACTTCTTGAACTTCACTTTGCACATCACTCTTTGGTGCGTCTTCTTTTATAGGTGAATCCTTCAGGGTAATCCTCTCCATTTCTTCACCTAAGGAATCTATTTCTACAATATTCTCAACAAAAACATTAGACCTCAAACTTTACATGTATAGATTCTTTAATAGTCATTGTAGATTTATTGAAGACTCTATAGGCTTTATTAGTGTTAGAGTAACCAATAAAAATAGCTTCATAGGATTTTGCATCAAACTTACCTAAATTATCTTTAGTATTTAAAACAAAACATTTATAACCAAAAACTTTGAATAAGAAACATTTGGTTTTCTTGAATAGTAATTTTCGAAAGAAGATTTAGAAGTATTTTTGCAAAAGAAAACCCTATTTAATATGTAACAAGACGTGGTTACGGTCTCGGCCCATAGGTATTGAGGGAGACCGTATTCATTTATCATAGTCCTAACCATTTCTTGAAGTGTCGATTTTTCTCTCAACTACTCCATTTTGTTGTGGAGTTCTAGGACAAGATAATTCATGTTTAATTCTATTTTCTTCACAGTAAGTGAAAGGATTGGCTGTTGAATTCACCACCTCTATCACTCCTTATTCGTAAAATTAAAGAATCATTTTTCTTTTCAGCTCTTTTCCTAAATGTTTGAAAATGTGAAAGGCTTGATTTTGGTGTTCTAGAAAGAAAACCCAAGTAAAACGAGAAAATCATCAACCAAGACAAAAGCAAAACGATTTCCACTTAGACTTTTGGTTTTAGTAGGACCAAATAAATCCATATGAATTAACTCCAAAAGTCGTGATGTTATGATATCCTTGATGGATTTGAAAGAGGACTTGGTTTGTTTTCCAAGTTGGCATGCATCACAAATGCGGTCCTTTTCAATTTCAAGTAAGGCATACCTTTCACCGTGTCCTTGTTGTTTATTCTAGATAGATGGTCAAACGAAATATGGCCTAGTCTCCTATGCCAAACCAAGAGTCATCATTGAAGGCATTCAAACAAGTGGCATTACATTGCATATTAGGCATATCAATCATGTATACATTATTTTCACGAAATCCAAAAAGTATACATACATTTGTTTGTCTATCAAAAACATTACAAGCTAAGTCATCAAAAATCACATTAAAACCTTTATTACAAAGTTAACTAACACTCAAGAGATTATGCTTGAGGCCATCAACTAAAGTAACATTTTCAATCATAGGAGATGAACCAAATTTAATGTTACCTATACCAACAATCTTTCCTTTGGAATCATTTCCGAAGGTGACGGTGCCACCTTCATGGTATCTTGATAAGGTTCAAAGTTGTTGATATTCTATATCATGTGCCTTGAGCAATCACTATCAAGATACCACCGCTCCCTACGTCTTTGAGCTTTGGAGTATCATCCAAATATAACACAAGAAATATAAGTCTACTCTCTTTAAATTTATGGTAAATGCATTGATCATCTACAATCTCCTTAAAATCAAAATCGGATATTACATGATCAAATTTCAAATACCATCAACAGGATGATTGATTTAGACCATAAATGAATTTCTTTATTTGCAAACAAAATATTATGAAACTTTCACTTTAAAACTTTCTGGTTGCACCATACAGATTTCTTCTCAATGCTACCATTAAGAAAGGCAATCTTAACATCCATTTAGTATAACTCCAGGTCAAAGTGAGCCACCAGTGCCATAATAATCCTAAAAGAATGCTTCATGAAAACCAGGAAAAAAGTCTCTTTATAGTCAATGCCCTCTCTTTAAGTAAATCCCTTTGTGACAAGATGTGCCTTACACCTTTCGACATTACCTTTCGAATCCCGCTTGGTTTTGAATACTCATTTACAATCAATCGGTTTCTTTCCTTTAGGGAACTCTACTAAATCCCAAATATCATTGTCCTTTATGGATTTTAACTCATCTTTCATGGCATATGACCACCTACTGGAGTGAATGTTGAGTTTGGCCTCATTTATGGATGTGGGGTCATCCTCTAGCCTTATGTCAAACTCATGCTATTGAAGATAAACTATATAGTCATTTGTAATGACTGATCTCCTCTCTCTACTTGATCTCTTAGGCACTTGTAGTTGAGAATTTTCAGGTTCTACATTATCAGCATGATCTACTTAAGGATGAACTGTATATATATCCTGTAAGAATGCAACTGTATTTTCATCTTGAAGTGGAACAACTACTTTATCATTTGGAATAATTGTCAAGGGTATAACAATATGTTCTACCTTAAATATGAAATTCTTATGTAGTTGACTCTTACTATTTTGAATATCCTCAAAAAAAAATTAGCAATCCGTCTTTATGTTCTTAGTGAAGGGACAATAAAACTTAAAGCCTTTATACCTCTCAGAATACCCTACGAATAAACAGCTAACTGTCCTCGAGTCCAACTTTTTCTCATATGGTATATATAGCCGAGCTTCCGCTGGACAATCCCAAACATGTAGATGCCTAATACTGAGAGATTTCCCAATCCATAACTCATATGGGGTTTTAGTTACTGTTTTGCTAGGTATTCTATTAAGGAGGTGACAATCATTTTTAAGGCTTCTCTATATAATGACTCTGGTAGAGTAGTGTGAGATATCATACTCCTAACCATGTTTTTTACTGTGTGATTTATCTCTCAGCAATACCATTTTGACGAGGTGTCCCTGGCATGGTGTACTAAGCGACAATGACACACTCTTTTAGAAACTGACGAATGATTCTGGACATCTACCTGATCTATTGTATCTGTTATAGTACTCACCACCACGATCAGATCTAACGGCTTTAAACATGTCCAGTGATTTGAATTTCTCATGGAACAAGTATAGGTACCCATAACGAGAGTAATTGTCTGTAAAAGTGATGAAATATTCATGACCATTCCAAGAAGCTGTAGGGAATGGACCACAAATGTCTATATACACCAAATTAAAGACATCCTGATCTGTTTAGTACCAACTTCCTAATATTTCTTTAATTAAATTCGTTTAGTGCCTAGGCTATTCACATATAGAGATTCAGTATATAAAGCATGAAGTTTCAATTTATATAGCCATCAATCAGAATTCTAGTACCAACAACTTTAGATTTGGATAGTAGACTAAGCATTTCATTATCAAGAGTGACAATAAAACTAGATCTGTCTAACAATGAAATGGAAATATGATTCCGCCTAAAAGGATGGTACATATAAAGTCTCATCCAAATCTAAAACAAAAAACCATAATCTAATTTAAGCCTACAAACTCTAATAGCTTTAATTGTAACTTTATTTCCATTACCCATGTATACGTATCGCTCAGCTGGGCTGGGCCTCTTTTGCTTTGAAAGTTCCGCATTGAATTGCTTATGTGAATTATCTATCCAACATTTATGAAGTGGCACTAAAGCTAAATTAATCTCAGAACAAACATAAATATGAGATATACCGCTAAATAGCCATTTCTGATACTTTATGCATTCCTACTTGAGGTGGCTTACTTTCTTGCAGAAGAAGCATGCAATGAACTTAGGCTACTTTTTCTGCACTTTTGCCCCTTAGGATCAGCTACTGTAGTAGTGCTTATATTCCTCCCTTTAGTTACACTTTTTCTTTTCTTATTAGAAGTGTTATCCTGAATGCTAAGTGAGAACTTTCAGTCTTTTTTTTTTCAATCTCTTTTCTTTCCGGACGCAGTGACTAATGAGCTCAGTGAGACTTCACTTTTCCTTTGAGCATTATAAATAATCTTGAAAAGGTTATACTTTATAAGAAAAGAGATTAGAATGAAGTGCACTAGAATCTCTTCAGAGAGTTTCAATTTCAGTGCCTTTAGTTTAGGAACAAGATTGGACATCTCTATATTGTACTCCTTTATGTTTTCTTAGCAGTTGTAGCGTATATTTATCAGCTTGCTAAGATGCGTGCTAGCCTCAACTTTATCCGATTTAATAAACTGGTCGGCTACTTCAGCTTAAAAATCTTAGCACTTACTTTATCAGGCATAGAACCCCCAATAGTTATAGGAATAGTGTGCTTTATGACTATTGACACATCCTGTTGAATCTCTCCCACTTATCATAATTGGCCTTTTCTTTACTGAAATTTTATTAGTGATAGTAGAGGTCCATCAGTCTTTAAGATGTAGTCTAGGTCCGTGAATTCAAGAACGATCTTTAACGTGGTCTTACCACTTCTTAAAGTTTGTACCATTCAATTTAAACTACATAAGTGTACAATTTCTCATCAATTTAACATAAACATTGCATTTAATAAAATTCTACTGTAATAATCATATAAAATGAATTTCAGAAAATGCAACCAGTTTAACCGATAGAGCTGCCGACCAAACTTTCAGAACAAGCTGTGTCTCTATATGCGAACATTGTACTGGCCCAATATAGATACCCTAAAGTCTAACTCCTATGTAAGAGAACAGCCTTCCTTTGGGCCGATTGTCACTTTATAGGATTGCTCCCAAAGTTTAAGTAATCTATATTGATCATATAATATATGTAATGACCCGGCCATAATGGCAACCTTCCTTTGGGTCGATTGTCACACGCATGGGCCACACAAATCTACGCATCTGAATTCTTGTTCCGTCATCGAACTAGTTGATGAGGGTAATACAATATGGGCCTATAGTGTGACAACCTTCCTTTGGGCCGACTACCACACACCAAGATTCTCCACTTGCATTACCCACATCAAGTATCCGACACCGTATATAATTCGGCCAAACAATAGTCTTCTTTGGGCGGGCTATTGTCCGCATGAACTACATACGCAATTAAATAAGCTCTTTTATAAATTCTTTAATTTGAACATGTATATATTTTTATGTGTCTTATCAACTGTAGTAATCATCAATATTTCTTATGCTAGAGCAATAAATATTGATGAAGCGGAAGCATGTAAGGATACATATAATTATGGTAAACATACACTTCAATGCCTTCTTTATGTCAACTAACTACTGTGTTGTCATGTCTAATGCCTGTAATATTGTAATGCTTTTCTAGAGCTTCCAAACGGCTATTTACATGCCCAAAACAGAGGTCGGATGAGCCCGTAAAGGCTAATTAAAGTTTCTATGGACATAACAGGTCTGCAGTGTTTATCGGGTCTGAATCACACCCGACCCGCAATGGTTAAGTTATTGGTTTCCTTTCTTATTGGGTCGGGTTTAAATAAACTGAATAAAAGCCAATTAGCTTATTGTGAGGTTGATTGAGATTAGGTCTCTTTATTTGAGTAGAATTCTACCCAAAATATTCTTAATAGACTAGAATTATATCTCAATCATAATACCCAAATGAATCTCAACAATCCCAATTGAAATTTAATATAAGATTAATTAGGAGTAGGTTTCTTACTAGAGTAAAATTCTATCTCTAAATATCCGACTCCTTGATAATCTCATAACCTTAATTAATTCATGAAACTCAAAATAATTAACCAAATATTTTTTTTAAATTATTCTTCACAAGGAGCCGTCCGTTTGTCTACATGTGCATGCATGCAGACACATGTCTGCATGCATTCAGCCCATGTCAATTTTTTTTTTAATTTTGAAAACTTCTTCATGGCATGCGCTGGTGCTTCCAGCGTATGCATCTAACATCCCAATTTTTTTTTTTGAAAAATCTGGCCGCATGCATGCAAGTCTTGCATGCATGCGTCCACACAAATGCATGCGCTGGTGCTTCCAGCGCATGCATCTAATATCCCCATTTTTTTAAAATTAAATAACACACAGAGAAATATATATATATATATATATATATATATATATATATATATATATATATATATATATATATATATATATATATATATGTATATCAGTCGCCGGCTGAGAGTCTCTCTCAGCCTGCGGTGATGTGGCACAATATTAACCACACCACTAAGTTGCGGCCCGCTTATTGGAATAAGTTAAATTACTAAATGCCCATCGGTAAAAGGTACTTGTCCCGTAATTGTTTATTATTATTTTTTCCCTTATTTCTTTTACCGCTCTTTGTCAGATTTAGACTTTCATTTTCCTGCCATAAAGTTGTTTTTGAAAATAGCGATTTCCGGATCAGGTTTTTCTCCTTTTATTTAATGTCGACGTCGGAGCAGTCCACTTTCCCTGCCAATTCTGGTCGCAGTCGTAAACGATCTCTATCTCCCGATCTAAATATGGATCATATATCATCTGGTTCAACTTTCTCTCAGAATATTGAGAGTATTGAAAGGTTGAGATCTTTGCATGCTGATCAAGAGGTTTTATTTTATCAATTTTCCTATGCAATTTCTTAAATGTAGAAGATTTTTATTTTATCATAATAATAAATTGTCAGATAAAATTGAATTCTGTGACCATAGTCGCAGTATGAAATTTCATCTTTAAATGATTTGTTTTACAAGACATCGATCAAAGTCACAGTGCAATTAAAATTTATTAATAAAAAAACTGCGACCTTGGTCGCATAAATGAAAAAAAGTTCAAAAAGACTGCTATTATATAAGACTGCGACCAATGTCGCAGTCTTCAGTCGCACTCTTCTAATCATCTTAATTACTTAACTTTCGAGATAATTTTCACTGCTTCAATTGACTATGTCTCTTGTTTCATAAGAATGCGACCATGGTCGCAGTATCCTATTTAGATTACTTAATAAAAAAATACTATGACCAAGATCGCATTGTTATCAAACAAAACATTTTCAAAGAGACTGCTGTTACATAAGACTGCAACCGAAGTCGCAATCTTCTAATCATCTTAATTAATTAACTTACGAGAATATTGTCACTTCTTCCATTAACTGCGACTCTTATTTCATAAGCCTCTTGTTTCATAAGAATGCGACCATGGTCACAGTATCCTATTTAGATTACTTAATAAAAAAAATACTATGACCAAGGTCGCAGACTGCTGTTACATATGACTGCGACCATGGTTGCAGTATCCTATTTAGATTAATTAATAAAAAATATTATGACCAAGGTCGCAGACTGCTGTTACATAAGACTGCGATCATGGTCGTAGTATTTTATTTAGTTACTTAATAAAAAAATATTATGACCAAGGTCGCAGACTGTTGTTACATAAGAGTGCGACCTGCTGTTACATAAGACTGCGAGCATGATCACAGTATCCTATTTAGATTACTTAATAAAAAAAATACTATGACCAAGGTCGCAGACTGCTGTTACATAAGACTGCGACCATGGTCGCAGTATCCTATTTAATAAGACTCTTGTTTCATAATCGAAAAAATATTGCGACCCTAATCGAAAAATAAAAAAAAAAGGCTACAACACTGCGACCAAAGGTCGCAATGTAAAACAAAAATAAATCTAAAAAGTGAAAATAATATTAAAAAATTAAATCCAAATTTTTTCTTTTTAGAAACTGTGACTTCGATTGCAGTTTTAGAAAACAAAAAAAAACTATTTCAAGTCGCGGTAATAGATTTTTATTGTGATTAAAATATCTTTTCAAAAAAAACTTGAACATAAGTGCGACCATGGTTGCATTCTTTTAAAATAAATTATTTTTCTAAAATTAAGTTATCAAGATCTGTAATTTTTTTGTTTGAAAAAGTTCAAAATTTTTTGATCTGTAATTTTTTAGTGGAGGAATAGTTGTAGCAGGTTAAAAGTGAAACTGAGGGTATTTCAGTCATTGGGCAACGAAAAGTGATTGAGGGTTTCCTTTTACCGCCTAAATTTTTGACTTCTCTGCGGCTAATATGAAGCCACGTCATGCCGGCTGAGAAACTCTCTCAGCTGGCGGCTGAGGTACAGTAACCCCATATATATATATATATATATATATATATATATATATTATATATATATATATATATATATATATATATATATATATATATATATAATCAATAATATCATCCCTTAAACTTTTAATTCAATATATGAGACACAAATATTTATTGAATATAGGGATGAATTATTCATGGTATTTATATATCGAGATCGAAGGATTTTCGTAAATTTCGATGATCTGATAAAGAGGAAGCTCTGATACCAATTGATAGATCTAATTTTATTCCATACAAGATCTACACATATACTGTAAACCTCTTTATCATGATCAAAGGGAAGGAGGGTTTTAGGCATACCTGATTCCATCACGAAAGGGATGTCGAAATTGCACGATCTCGAGGACGTCGGAGTTGAGGGAGAGGATTCTTCTCTCCAGCCATCAAGTTCTCTTCTTTATCCTTAGAGGAGATGAGAGGCCTCTAAGAGAGAGATGATTATTGTTGGTGGAGAGGGAACCCTACTAATGATATATATATATAACATCAAGAAATTCTAGTTCAACTCATTATAAATCTAGGCCTTGATTTATAACACGAGTTCCACACGTGTAGATGAGTCGCATATTTTAATTTAAATGCACTCATGGCTAAGTGTAATTGAAAACGTGTCTAGTCCCAAACCATTTAGGTTTGATCAATTCTTTATTGGGTCAAACAACATAGGTTAAGTGGGCGGATGCAAATATCCAATTGACTTAATTATGCCCAAAATAAATTAGACTTTAAAATAAAAATAAGTCTAACAATCTCCCACTTTAGCCAAGCAAGTCATACTGAATAGATATTATGCATAACTTTATGACGTCAAAACTTTAACCGCCAACAAATCACGTTTCAGAACAATCTGGTCCATTAAGTGCCCTGCCACCGAACATGGCGGTCGTTACCTTCTGTATAATCGAGATAGGACCTTCCACATCACAAGTTTCAGAACCCTAACGACATAGATCAAATGTGAACGTGTGGCATGGAAATGTTCTCTGATCAAATAAGGTATAATTCCAACTGGCTTTCACTTTATGACTCCAACGAGTCCAACTTTATGACTCCAATGAGTCTAACTGCTAATTCAACAAACTCAAATGCCCAGAAGCAAACTTTAGGAAAAACAGTTATAACTTTATTTGTCAGAATCAACAAATATCCATAAAGTGCACTTAGAAATAATATCTATTACATAAAATTATCCACTCCCACTAAATCAGGATATCATTAGGATTAGCCATCCCCATATGAGCAACATGCTCTAAGAACACTTTAGAAGGTAGTCCTTTAGTGAGTGGATCAATAATGTTAAGACTAGTACTAATACTGTCAACATGTACAATGTTATTCCGAACTCTATCTTTAACAATAAGAAACTTGATGTCGATGTGTCTCGAGCTTGTTGAACTCTTGTTACTATTGCAGTAGAGCTTATAGCTCTTATTGTCACAGTGTAGCTGTAATGGCCTCTCGACTAAATCTACTATCTTCTTACAATAAGGAAAATGTAAAATGAAGTGGTCTTCCTATTGCCGATACATCCAGCATAATCTGAATCTGTGTATCCAATCAGCTGCAACTGATCAGATTTTATGTAGTCTTCTATAGATATCACATTACCTTCTTGGCAATCTTTCACAGATCAATCCCATGATTGATCAAGTATCTGTCAAGTTTCTCAACGGTATATGCTATATCTGGATAGGTACAAACTTGAGCATACATCAGTCTTCTAACCGCCGATGCATATGAAATGTCTTTCATTTGCTCTTCCTGTACGTCGTTCCTGAGACATTAGAGTAATTCATCATGTCACATCTATCTAGCACCTTATCGATATAGGCCTTTTGTGATAAACCTAATATCCCATGTGTCCTGTCACGTTGAATCTGAATGTCTATCACAAAAGAAGCTTCTCCAAGATCTTTCATCTTAAAGTTCTTTGAGAGAAAACTCTTGGTATAAGTAAAAGAACTATATCGTTAATTGCTACTAGAATGTCATCTATATATAACACAAGAAATATAAGTCTACTTTCTTTAAATTTATGGTAAATGTATTGATCATCTACAATCTCCTTAAAACCAAAATTGGAAATTACATGATCAAATTTCAAATACCATTGACGGGATGCTTAATTTAGACCATAAATGAATTTCTTTATTTACAAACAAAATATTATGAAACTTTCACTTTAAAACTTTCTGGTTGTATCATACAGATTTTCTTCTCAATGCTACCATAAGAAAGGCAATCTTAACATCCATTTGGTATAACTCCAGGTCAAAGTGAGCCACCAGTGCCATAATAATCCTAAAAGAATGCTTCATGAAAACTAGGGAGAAAGTCTCTTTATAATTAATGCCTTCTCTTTAAGAGAATCCCTTTGTGACAAGATGTGTCTTATACCTTTCGACATTACCTTTCGAATCCTGCCTGGTTATGAATGCTCATTTACAACCAATTGGTTTCTTTCCTTTAGGCAACTCTACTAAATCCCAAACATCATTGTCCTTTATGGATTTTAACTCATCTATCATGACATTTGATCACTTACTACAGTGAATGTTGAGTTTGGCCTCATTTAAGGATGTGGGGTCATCCCCTAGCCTTATGCCAAACTCATACTGTTGGAGATAAACTATACAGTCATTTGCAATGACTGATCTCCTCTACCTAATTGATCTCCTAGGCACTTGTAGTTGAGAATTTTCAGGTTCTACCTTATTAGCATGATCTACTTCAGGATAAACTGTATATATAACCTGTAAGGATGCAACTGTATTTTCATCTTAAAGTGGAACAACTACTTTATCATTTGGAACAATTGTCAAGGGTATAACAATATGTTCTACCTTAAATATGAAATCTTATGTAGTTGACTCCCACTGTTCTGAATATCCTTAAAAAAAAAAATTAGCAATCCGTCTTTATTTTCTTAGTGGAGAGACAATAAAACTTAAAGTTTTTATACCTCTCAGAATACCCTACGAATAAACAGCTAACTGTCCTTGAGTCCAACTTCTTATCATATGGTATATGTGGACGAGCTTCCGCTGGACAACCCCAAACATGTAGATGCCTAATACTGAGAGATTTCCCAGTCCATAACTCATATAGGGTTTTAGTTACCGTTTTGCTAGGTATTCTATTAAGGAGGTGACAATCATTTTTAAGGCTTCACTATATAATGACTCTGGTAGAGTAGTGTGAGCTATCATACTCCTAACCATGTCCTTTAGTGTGTGATTTTATCTCTCAGCAATACCATTTGACGAGGTGTCCCTGGCATGGTATACTAAGCGACAATGCCACACTCTTTTAGAAATTGACAAATGATTCTGGACATCTACCTGATCCGTCGTATATGTCATAGTACTCACCACCACAATCAGATCTAACGGCTTTAAACATGTCCAGTGATTGGGATTTCTCATGGAACAAGTATAGGTACCTATAACGAGAGTAAGTGTCTATAAAAGTGATGAAATATTCATGACCATTCCAAGAAGCTGTAGGGAATGGACCACAAATGTCTATATACACCAAATCGAAGACACCCTAAACTCAGTTTAGTACATAACTTCCTAATATTTCTTTAATTAAATTCGTTTAGTGCCTAGGCTATTCACATATAGAGATTCAGTATATAAATCATGAAGTTTCAATTTATATAGCCATCAATCAGAATTCTAGTACCAACAACTTTAGATTTGGAAAGTAGACTAAGCATTTCATTATCAAGAGTAACAGTAAAACTAGATCTGTCTAACAAATGAAATGGAAATATGATTCCGCCTAAAAGGACGGTACATATAAAGTCTCATCCAAATCTAAAACAAAAAACCAGAATCTAATTTAAGCCTACAAACTCTAACAGCTTTAATTGCAACTTTATTTCCATCACCCATGTATACGTATCGCTCAGCTGGGCTGGGCCTCCTTTGGCTTTGGAAGTTCCGCATTGAATTGCTTATGTGAATTATCTATCCACCATTTATGAAGTGGCACTAAAACTAAATTAATCTCAGAACAAACATAAATATGAGATATACCCGCTAAATAGCCATTTTTGATACTTTATGCATTCCTACTTGAGGTGGCTTATTTTCTTACAGAAGAAGCATGCAATGAGCTAACGCTACTTTTCCTGCACTTTTGCCACTTAGGATCAGCTACTGTAGTAGTGCTTATGTTCCTTCCTTTAATTACACTTTTCCTTTTCTTATTAGAAGTGTTATTCTGAATGCTAAATGAGAACTTTCAGTCTTTTCTTATTTCAATCTCTTTTCTTTTCGGACGCAGTGACTAATGAGCTCAATGAGACTCCACTTTCCCTTTGAGCATTATAAATAATCTTGAAAAGGGTTATACTTTATAAGAAAAAAGATTAGAATGAAGTGCACTAGAATCTCTTCAGAGAGTTCCAATTTCAGTGCCTTTAGTTTAGAAATAAGATTGGACATCTCTATAATGTACTCCTTTATGTTTTCTTTATAGTTGTAGCGCATATTTATCAGCTTGCTAAGATGCGTGCTGGCCTCAACTTTATCCGATTTAATAAGCCGGTTGGTTACTTCAGCTAAAAAACTCTTAGCACTGACTTTCTCAGGCATAAAACCCCTAATAGTTATAGGAATAGTGTGCTTTATGACTATTGGACACATCATGTTGAACCTCTCCCACTTATCATAATTGGTCTTTTCTTTACTGAACTTTTATTAGTGATAGTAGAGGTCCATCAGTCTTTAAGGTGCAGTCCAAATCCATCCAAGAACGATCTTTAACGTGGTCTTACCATTTCTTAAAGTTTGTACCATTCAATTTAAGCTACATAAGTGTACAATTTCTCATCAATTTAACATAAATACTGCATTTAACAAAAATCTACTGTAATAGCCATATAAAATGAATTTCAGAAAATGAACCAGTTTAACCGATAGAGCTACCAACCAAACTTTCAGAAAAATTGTGTCTCTATATGCCAACACTGTACCGGCCCAATATAGATATCCTAAAGTCTATCTCCTATGTAAGAGAACAGCCTTCCTTTGGGCCGACTATCACTTTATAGGATTGCTCCCAAAGTTTAAGTAATTTATATTGACCATATAATATATGTAATGACCCGGCCATAATGACAACCTTCCTTTGGGTCGATTGCCACATGTATGGGCCACATAAATCTACGCATCTGAATTCTTGTTTCGTCATCGAACTAGTTAATGAGGGTAATGCAATATGGGCTTATAGTGTGACAACCTTCCTTTGGGCTGATTACCACACACCAAGGTTATCCCACTTGCATTACCCACATCAAGTATCCGACACCGTACATAATTCGGCCAAACAATAGTCTTCCTTTGGGCCGGTTATTATCCGCATGAACTACATACGCAATTAAATAATCTCTTTTATAAATTTTTTAGCTTGAACATGTATATATTTTTATGTGTGTTATCAACTGTAATAATCATCAATATTCCTTATGCTAGAGCAATAAATATTGATGAAGCGGAAGCATGTAAGGATACATATAATTATGATAAACATACACTTCAATGCCTTTTTTATGTCAACTAACTACTGTTTTGTCTTGTCTAATGCCTGTAATATTGTAGTGCTCGTAAAGAGCTTCGAAACCGCTATTTACATGCCCAAAACAGAGGTCAGATGAGCCCGTAACGGCTAATTGAAGTTTCTATGGACATAACGAGTCTGCAGTATTTATCGGGTCTGAATCAGACCCGACCCGCAATGGTTAAGTTATTGGTTTCCTTTCTTATTGGGCTGGGTTTAAATAAACTGAATAAACCCAATTAGCTTAATGTGAGATTGATTGAGATTAGGTCACTTTATTTGAGTAGAATTCTACACAAAATATTCTTAATAGACTAGAATTATATCTCAATCATAATACTCAAATCAATCTCAACAATCCCAATTGAAATTTAATATGAGATTAATGAGGAGTAGGTTTCCTTACTAGAGTAAAATTCTATCTCTAAATATCCGAATCCTAGATAATCTCATAATCTTAATTAATTCATGGAACCCAAATAATTAACCAAATTCTTTTTTTTTTTTAAAATTATTCTTCACAGGGAGCCGTCCGTTTGTCTACGTGTGCATGCATGCAGACACATGTCTATATGCATACGTGTGCATGCATGCAGACACATGTCTATATGCATGCAGGTCATATCAATTTTTTTTTTTTTTTGAAAACTTCTTCATGATGCATGCGTTGGTGCTTCCAGCGCATGCATCTGACATCCCGATTTTTTTTTTTTGAAAAATCTGACCGCATGCATGCAAGTCTTGCATGCATGCGTCCACATAGATGCATGGGCTGGTGCTTCCAGCGCATGCAATCTAATATCCCCATTTTTTTTTAAATTAAATAACACACAGAGAAATATATATATATATATATATATATAAAGTTCGTCTGCTTCGCCCCTCGAATTATTCGCTTAGTTCGCTTCTCTGGGCCTGTGATTGCGTCCTCCGCCGCCGCCGGGATCTAGTGCTCCGCCTCCTTGGACCTGGCAGAAGAATGCCGCTTCGTCTCATCGCCAGGTTCTCGCTAGATTTTGTTGTTGTGGGTACCTTTCTTATTTGCAAAAAGAAATGTTTTCTGAACTTAATTGAGAAAGAGGGATTTTTGTGAACTTTTCAGGAGGGCGTTGACCGGAAGGGCCGGTGGGTTGGGGTTGGCGGCCAGGTTCTCATCGACGGCAAGGGCCGGGAGGTACGTTCTTGGTTGTTCGTTTGTAACCGGCACTTGCCGTTATAAATTAAATTTTCAGATGAGTCCTACTTAAATTTCAGCATTACAGTTTTTCTTTTATTAAAAAAAAATTAAGTTATATCTTTCTCTAATTCTTTATTTATCCTTAAAACCTTTATCTTTCTATTCTTATAAATTGTATGAGTTAAGAAAAAAACACCTCTCCTCACTCCTCAATCACCCTATTAATTGTGAAAATATCCTAAGAATATTTCCTAATTCTCTAGTGGGGATATGAATATTCCAGTACATTCGGGAAATATTCCCAGAATAATCTTATGTTACTCGAGATATAAAGATTACGGGGGTTGAAGAAGAAATCAATTGAATTTCGAGTTCGAATATGCGGAAAGAAAAATTTTCAATTTATTAGGTGAGACCTTACAAGCCCGGTTTTAATGGGCTGGGCTGGGCTAGGCTGGGTTTATCTAATCTCAGGCACTGTAACTATAGAGAGTTGTTTCCCAATCTTTGCAATTCTAAAATCATGTACTCATATACTTGTGAACGCAATTGTCCATCCAAAACTTTCATTATTCATCAAAGTGTTCAAAATTGTGCATCCTGTAACCAAACTTACTCATGATGAATCAGGCTAGATGGAAAAGTTGCCCTCATAACCGGTGCCGCTTGCGGCCTCGGCAAGGCCACGGCCCACGAATTCATTCAAGAAGGGGCGACTGTGGTCCTCGCAGACATGGACGACTCCTCCGGCCCACAAACGGCCCGATCCCTTGGCCCAAAAGCCCACTTCATCCGTTGCGACGTCACCGACGAGGCCCAAGTCGCCTCGGCGGTGGACTTCGCCTTCTCCCTCGACAACCACCTCGACGTAATGTACAACAATGCTGGCATCGTGGATGCGCCCTCGAACCCGGACATCGCCCACCTCGACCTGGCCACCTTCGACCGGGTGATGACCGTCAACGCCCGGGGAACACTTGCCGGTATCAAGCACGCGGCCCGTGTGATGGGCCCATTGGGCTCGGGCTCAATCCTTTGCACGGCCAGCGTTGGTGGGCTGATGGGTGGGCTCGGCACACACCCGTACGCAATTTCAAAATTCGCTGTGGCGGGAATTGTGAAGTCTGCGGCAGCTGAGCTGAGCAAGAAAGGGGTAAGGGTGAACTGCATTTCGCCGTTCGCCATTGCGACGAGGATGACGATGGAGCAGTTTGAGATGATATTTCAGGGGCTGGAGAGGGAGAAGATAGTGAAGATTATCGACGGGCTCGGGGAGCTGAGAGGGGCCAAGTGCGAGGAGGTCGATGTGGCCAAGGCCGCGGTGTACTTGGCCTCGGACGAGGCCAAGTATGTGACCGGGCACAATTTGGTGGTGGATGGGGGTTTTACTAGCATCAAGCACCTCAATCTGATGGTGCCCGATGGGTTGGTTTGATTGCGATCCAGATCAGATGAAGATCATCGACGATCAGAGTTGAATAATACTGCATTTTGACGAAACAAGTTCAATCTGAAACATTTTGTGTGTTGTTTGATGTATACTGATTATATAGGTTGCAGTTGTTTTTCTGCAACTGGTAGTGAAAAATGTGATTGCCGAGGAGAAATGAGGAGCCATTTTAAGTACTTGTATGGATCTCTTGTGTTCTGCTTGGAGAAGGAAGTGTTTGATTGCATTAGAGATCAACTTCATGGGTTTAGATGAAGCAAATTGTTTAAGAAAGAGAGGGAAGCAGAAAAATTAATAAAAACCCAAATTGATAATTTTCTGTTCGAAACAAGTGCCCTTTTATAATACTGTCAAGATTTTACAGCAAAGTCCCATCTCTTCTATTGAATGAATTTCGCTGAAAATACTCTTATACTATCTAAAAACTCTTCTATATTATGGTCTCTTAGATTAAACATAAATTCCCTCACTATGTAACAGACTACAGGGAGTTTCTTCCCAAAACTGTGGAGTAATTTTTTTAGAGATTAATACAAACGCATGCAATTAACACTTTAATCCTTTTTCCTTTTGATGATTAAAAAAAACTGAGAAAAGTAACTGATTTAGTGATTTGAGTCTTCTTAATTACCAAGATAACAGAAAATGCAGAGCACTTGCTTGTAATGAAAGATTTGAGACTTGTAGGATCCCTTGTGAGAAGAAAAGAGAGTGTGAGAGTTACCCAAGTTATTTATTCTTTTATCTTGTTATACATACTTTTTTCTCTGAAAAAATATTTGTAGAATCTCAGGTGAGGAAAAGAACGAAACTCTAGGGAGCACAAGTAAATCACAATGATTTAGTCTTCATGATCTACTAGTATTCCTCCGTACACAGCTTTCGCACACGTAAATGAGCCGCCTCCATATGCTGCCCATGTACGCGTGTATGAGCATCTCCACGGACCACTAGTCGAGATTAGTGCTCTTCTTACACTGCAAAATTTAATAGTTACGTAATATATTTTTTATTGTATCCTGCAGTTCAAAAAATTTCTTCATACACTGCGAATGAGAAGATTTGGACTTGCGATCTCCTACATGAGGAGAAGCTATCATGCCGCTTAAGTTATGAAAAGAGATTAAAATCCACATTAAAATCTTTTAACCCTTGCTCATATTAGCACATCTACATGAAATTTATGAAGGGGAATTTTATAGGTTTTTTGAAAATGGGAAATCTAGCCAAGTGTTCACTTGGAAATATGTTAAAGAGCAACTTTTTTTTTTTTCATCTGGGTTAAAAAAAAAAGAAGCAATATTTCTTTCTGCAGAGATTTCAAAATTCTTTTTTAAGAGTCTATGTAAAGTTTGTTAAATTTTACAAAGATCTCTCATTTTCTATCTCAAAAATAGTATGCACAATCAAATAATCACTTAAACAAATACATACGACATTACACAAATTAATGTGTGCGATAGTTGGAGTTAAATCAAAACCAACCACATATGAGCGTATAAAGTAATCATAATCACTTTTATTAGCTATGTGAGCCTATTAATAACAACCAAGCACGTAATTTAATGTGGTAGCTCGAATTTTATCTTAGAACTTTCTATCTTCGACATATTGCCTTTCGTTAACATTTAGCTCTGATACCACTGTTACACGAAATTAGTATGCTATGATACCGCCGATTGTTACTCGCGGATTCGACGTTTGAGAAACTTTATAATATGATAATACTTGAAAAAAGAAAACGGTTGTAATGCAAACTAGCAATACCTACACAAAAGAGTAAAAGCAAACACCACGAAAATTTAACGTGGTTCGATTCAAACTTGGCTTACATCCACCGGGAGAAACTTGAGAGAGCTTTATTAAAAGCTTGATACAAATAGATCTAACATTTCTCTTAATCTCACAAGAGTATTCATCTTTTCCTTAAATCTATACCTAGATTACAAGAGTATACATTCTCTTTATGGATATTCACCTTGCTTTCCTCTTTCTTGGCTTCTTCTGATCTTCTTCAAGATCTTCTTAGTATTCTCCACACAATAACCTATTAGGTTAGAGAACACAACAACCTACTAGGTTACAATATTTATTTATAGGATTTTACAATACAACTCCTATTTGACTTATGAGATGATCTTGGCTGTCGGATGCTTAAAGAATCTTGATCAATCCTTTGAAAAGTTGATATCCTTAATCTAGAAGAATTTTTAACATTTAAACTTTAGAAACAAGCCTTCATAGAATAGAATCTAAATCCTATTCAAACTCCACCAGAGAAAAAAAAACTCGTATGCACCTGAAAAGAAAACTGCTCACACTTCAGAAACGTCTTGATTAGTCGACTTATCAAGCAGATTAGTTGACTAATCTTTTTCATTAGTCGCCGTATAAAACTGATTAATCGACTACTGTATAATGCTTCCTTTTTTATCATGTCTAGTCGACTAGTCCGAGCATTAGTCGACTATACAGTCGACTAATCTGCTCCACCTTGATTTGATTCTTCTGCTTCAAGCCATCGTCTTCTTCAATCGCATTGAATTTTCTTGCACCATCACTCCTCTTGAAAATAAAGCAAAATCCTAGCAGCGCAGATGAATCATACTGGCTTAGCCTCTACAAACTACTGATAGCCTCCATGTGTAGCTTCTGTACACTGTGAGGTCGAGCCAATTGCATAATATTGTATAGGGATGAAAGTTGAAAGTGTATATTGCAAAATTTCTTTGAATCAATGAAAAATTATAAGAACTCAAATTCTAACTACAAGAGAGAGAAGACACTCAACCTCAGATCTTCTCTTTATTTAAAGCTGAGTTCTTTGTGTAATGATGGAAAGTGAATCTTATTTTTCGTTGACTGAGTGAACGTCAAGCTTCTTCAAAACTCTTCTCCTTGAATCACAGATGGAGTAGTATAGCTCTTATCCAATGAAATTTCAAAGAGATTTAGGCAAAAAGTTGACCTCAGTAATTGATGTAGAAGAGTTGAACTCTTTGTAAAGCTAATCTTCCTCAGTTGAAAATTTCGACCCCTTTTCAATAGTAAACTGAGCTAAGTAGGCCCAGAGGTCCATCACTCTAGTTTTGATGATGATTAACTCATGTAGTTATAGTTTACTAATAATCTTGTGTTTAAATAGTTTTAGTGATTGACTAAGATATTAGTAGGTATTTAACTTCAACAAAAAATGATTGGAGCTTACACATGTTGATTCAAGAGCTCGCGCTTCAAGATCGCATCTAGCACTCAGTTGGAGTTAAGCTCGTTGGATTGTGTTTCGAAACGAGTTGGCTTGGAGACAAGAAAACTTCAGTTTATTTAGTTTATTTTGTTTAGATTTTGTGTAAAGATTAGATAGTGTTGATATGCTCAAGTTCACATACACACACAAGTTTTAAAGTTTATTGTTTTGGTTTTTCGGTTTAACCGATTTTAGATTTCATGTCAAAAACATAGATATATATATATATATATCTTATATGTATATTGGATTCTATCCATATAAAATATACTTCAAATTTGTTTCAATATCATGTTTTTGTATTTATATAAGTTTTGGAGAAAACGATTTTCCATTTCAATAATTTAAGTTTTGAAAAATACCGATTTTGTGTTTAAGCCAAATTTATATATCATAAAAATAGTTCAAATTGTTTATAATATGTGTTGAATTTGGTCACACATATTTTTAAGATCTTAAAAGAACTTATTTTTTTGGAATTTATGTGATTTTATGGGATTTAATTGAAATTAAATAGACAAGTTTTCAATACCCTTAAATCCCAGTCAGACTGCTCTGGCGGTCGACCGGACGGTCAACCGGATCAAGAGTCGGTCGACCGTCACGATCGACCGATGTGCACGGGACGTGCACAAAGGCCAGCCTATTCGGCTGGTCGACCGCACGGTCGACCGACTGAAAGCACCCCACTCTCGGGTGGGGGCCGGTCGAATGTTGGCTTTAGCCCGGTTGACCGAGCGGTCAACCATAGGCTCAACGGTCAGAAAAGTGACCATTAGCGGGTCGACCAGGCGGTCGACTGGAAGGGCATTTCTGCCCTTTCCAGACTGCCAACGGGTAGATTTTTGAGAGGCTATATATATGCCTTTTCTTGAGTTATTTTATACAAGTTTTTAGAGAGCAATTTTTCTCATCTTTACAAGTATTTAACAGCAAGTTTTTAAAAGAGTTTTTGGGTTAAAAAGATTTATGTTTATTTGTTTTCAAGGGTTTGAAAAATCAAAGAAAAATAGAGTATTTGGGATATTGGTTTTGATTTTCATTTCTATCTTATACTAATTGTTTTCTCAAGTATTTTTCTTTGTGATTTGTTTTCCAAACTCTTTATTTTCTCACACTTGAGCTATCTATCTATCCTATCTATTAGGATCTTGTTTTAGTGAGAAAATTGGTTTGTGGTCTTTGAGATCACCAAGAGTTGTAACCTTCTTTGTATTTGTTTGTATCCCTCTTGTGTAGAGGTGATTATAGAGGTTGTGTTGGTTTTCCTCTAAGTGTAGAGGTGAATGAGGTTGTTGTTTGGCTTTGTGCCTTATTCCTCTAGTGTCAGGTGATTGTTGTTTGACTAAGTGCCCATCCCTCTAAGTGTAGAGGTGGTTGTTGTTGTGCCTTACCTCTTGTGTAGAGGTTGTGTTTGTTAGAGAGAGGAGTTGTGTACTTCTAGTTTGCATTACCTAAATCCTCAGTGGAGGTTACTTATGTGGGAAGTCCTGTGTGGACGATATAGTGGAAATCCTTCTATGTAAAGGCGGGGACGTAAATATATCTTTATGTTTGCGTTTGATCCACTATCTCTAACTCTCTCTCTCTTATATCTTGCATTAATCATTTCATATATACTTGGTATTGTTTGTGTGTGCCCATACTTGTGTTGAATCAAGAGAGCTTTACATAACACCTCAACTCTTATTTAGAGGAGATAGTTCAGAGCCCTTCACCGGAAATTCAATTACACTCTTTGGTTACACTAAGTGTGTTGCATTTAGTTTTTAATTCTGCATCATTTGTCATTAGATTAGCCATACACCTATTCACACCCCTCTAGGTGCACTTACAAGCTATTTATAGGGGTTCCAGGGGTAAAATTGTCTCCTAAAAATCCTCCATAATGGGGATTAACTCCCCTCATTACGTGGGCAGTACTTGACCCAGTAATAGGGTAGTTATAACTAAGACGCAGGGCTCCTCTGTAGTTAAAACGCGGATTTGAGCTCTGCGTTTAGCCGTTGAGATGTTGCTGGACGCGGGTCTCGAGCTCCGTGTTTGGGCGCTGCGGTGGTATTGAAACGTGAGACTCAAACTCTGTGTTTCCTGATTGACGTGATATTAGACGTGTAATGCCTCGATCCTGTGGGTACGGAGACGTTACTGCAACGTATATATGTAGGTCAGAAATACTCTCACATACATACGATAAGCATCAGTACAAAAAGAATCAGAGTACGAAAGTATGTGGTGCTTTATACATTCCAACATATGAGCACAATTACAGAGTTATCACCAGATATGACACAATATTACAAGAATATTACATCATCGATAGGCGTAATTGCAGAAATACAAAGAGATATACAAGTATGAACATACAAATGGTGCTCACGAGTTACAATAGGAAAACTCGAGAGACGAGCAGGGGACCTGGAAGGATGAGGCCTCAGACGGTCTGCCAATAATCCATACTACCGCTGAATCTTTGATCAGCAACTGAAAGAATCTATAAGCTCCAAGCTCGGGATCTAGACATGAGGATCCAGGAGAGTCAGAACTCCCCAACGAGTGGTGATGCGAGCCAAATGGCGTACAAGGATAAGCACATGTGTATAGATAAATTCAAGTCATAAGCATGTATTGAAAACCGTGTTGTGAGCACATGCATACAAGAGTAGGTAAGGAGACAGAAAGTAAAGCAGATAAAGTAACACTAGATATCTCTTAAATTAACATAAAACTGATAAAGCTGATAAAATTGAATAAATCCGAATACGAGCAAAATCAATCATATAAGCTTAGGTCATGGCTCCATGAGACTAGTACGTCAAAGGAATAATCCAAATAAGAAAACCCTCATCTACATACCTTTATCCTATGTTACTGTAATCCGAGCGTATACAATCTGAGTTGCAAAACAACATAACAAATTATATGTTAGTATCTTATTATAATTGGGGCCGTCTAAGTTGTAGGTTTTAGTATGCATCCTATTTCACATACTTCCACTTACAACTTATAAAGCAAGTTATTTGAAAACTGATAGAGTTCGATGAGCCATGTTTAGAATGGTTACCATACATGGCCGGGACAACGGTTCAGGAGTATTCGGTGCTGAGCCGGAACGTACAGCTAGGTACCGAGACTTATTGTACACCCAAACTGGAATAGGGTATCACAGATCCTATAGAAATAGGCGTAGGGCTTGTGCATACCCGACATGACTAAATAGGAGGAGTAGAGGTGCCAGTATACCCCACGGAATCCCTGGTGGCCGTCAGGTGATCCCCAAGTATGTGGCCACGCGTGACACGATATGACACTATAAACATGAAACTATTCGGGACCCATAAGTTTCCCCCAAGCCCGGTGCAAGTTGACTTATTATAATTTATTATGTAATTATCAATTTTCGGGAATAGCAGGAGCAGGATATGATCAAGAATTCAGGAGTACATGAGTACGTATATAATAAGAATACAAGTCACTGTATATAATACAAGATAACAGGTACATGATCCCCGTAAATGTGATAACCACAGGTCTGGTGTTAACATGACAGGTGGCAGGTGATAAGTGATACCATAACGGAGGCAGGTGATAAGTAGTAACACATCAGATGTCAAGTGATACAGGTAGGTGTCAGGTAATAGCATGTAGATGTCAGGAAAAACACGACAAGTATCAGCCACATCAAGAGAAAACATGTTAAGTAATAGCGTAACATCCAAGCACAATCAAGTGGATCTTAAACAGTGCTGAAGGCGCGGACAACAAACAGTGTTTAGTCACTAGAGCGCTTGACGGAGTTACTGGAATGACTCAGCTTAAATGGCGAGTCTAAAATCCGACAGAGTCCCGCCTAAACGAATCTAGTGATAAAGCACTGAGCGCTAAGCATGCCTACTAGGTGAAGTTGAGAGACCTGACGGTCTAAGCTCACTCCTTTTTCGAGGAAGTGGACGAGAGCTCAGAGATTAAAGTACGCTCGGGTCTCGGCGCACTCTCGGTAGCTACCACAAAAATTATAAGGTGTAGCCCTAAAACCAATTGGGTAGCTAGCCCGAGAGTTGACAGAATCCAGAGTTAGTATAAGGGTACCTACAATGTTAGTACCACATGAGCATGCATATAAGCCTAATAATATCTAGACTACCATGAGTAGTCAAACCCGGAAGCTGAGTAGAGAGCCCGAAGGCTAAATGCAGCCTGGAGGCTGGGTATAATACCTGCAAAAGTGTTAGTATTGATTATATGCACGTAATAAGGTAGTAGTAAGCAACATCACAGGCATGGTACATGTATAGGAAATAAACTACCCTAATATAAGCATTCGTTACAAGCATATACGTGTACACTCATGGGCACTCAGCCACACACAAATACAAGGGCACAACCCAATACAAAATATAAATACAATGCAAGTACAGAACGAAATACAAGTCGACCTGACGAAGCAGGAAAATCCAAAACGAGGCGAGGACACTCGCCTAAAAGTCTTCAGAAAATTGTCATAAAATCCAGAATCCCAAGAATACGTGCACACCTCCAAAATATTACACATTTGTAAATATTTTTAGAGAGAGAAAGAGAATAGGAGAGAGGAGAGAGGAAAACGAAGAGAGAGAGGGTGAGGAAAAGCTTTTTTTTCAGATCACCTCAGTTCTTGATAGAACCTTCTGAGAGCTTCATGAACCATTCAAAAGCAATTCTTTCAGGGTGTTGATGAACAAACGTGCCAGAATGGTATCATTTGATACTACATTCCCTATCTGAGACTTGAAGTAGTATTTGTGTTGATTCGGTGACCCCTTTGCCGTCGAAGACCTGTAGGATCAGAGCTTTAAACTTAGGAGGGTACGGAGCAAGATCCTACTCAGCCGGGTATGGCCGGACCACTCCTGCTTCTTGGAAGCCTTTTTGATTGGCGAGGGCCTCAAGACGCTACTTAAGTTTGCTTATCCTTTTGGAATGGTGCTCCCATTCTCTAAATTGCCTTCCTCTTTAGATGGAGGCTTGGAGACTCATAGTTGGAATGCTCCTCCTCCTCGGTATGTGCAGAAGATGAGCTTTCTCCTTCCTTCTATTTGCCTTTGGACTTCTTGGAAGGAGTCTTGGCCTTCGGCTTCTTCTTTTTGTCATTAAGCAGTTGCAAAAGCATCTGCTTGAGGGTGTCGATAGATTCTTGTTGAGCACGAACCATATCGAGTTGCTCCCTCTGGATCTGGACTTGTTCAAAGCGCTTGGTCATTTCTTCAGGAGTCCCCGCCATGTACGCAAAGGCTTATTTCTCTATGGAAGAGTTCGAGGCTTGTGATTCCATGATGGTAGAGTGTGTCTCTCTTACTTCAATGCCCTGGGCTAGGGCGCTATAGTATACTGTGGCTATTACACCAGTTCGAGTGCGGGTATGCAGGTACACTCCTTCCGGCTCGATGTCAGACTCGTCGGAGCTGACTATTGGCTGCTTTCCCTTAGTTCTGTTTGGCGTAGTGCTTGGACCCACCATATTTGCAGTAATTTCATGGCATTTCGTGTCAGAGAAAGTTCTCCTCGTGCGAGAGCGAATCTTTTAGGCTGAGCGGGAGACTGGCATAGATGATAACCGGTAGAACACCGACTGTTTGCTTACATGCGAGCTATAGAGGCATTCAGAGAGCACCACTGTGATGAGCCATTCACAACAGCATTGTGGAGTGATTTGATAAACACTTCTCTTCTTTGTCAAGTAGTCCCTTAGATCCGTCAGAGGGGGTCGAAGTGACCAGCTTCGAGTCTCTGAGGATGGGGACTTTTTAGTTCCCTTCTGACCTTGGCCGTCGGAAAGCGAATGTTAATCTTGCGTCACAACTCTGAGACACAAGTCTTAACGGTGTAGGGTTCAGAGACCTGGAGTTCACGTTATGTAGAACAGACGCGACTTTCGCGTTTGGGCTTTGAGACTTTAACACCCCATTCCCGAAATACATACTTAGTTGCGTATTCAGATTTTTTGATCTTATTTTTCTAATTTACTTCTTATATTTATTTGTATTATGAATTATTTATATGATCATTTTGCCTTGAATCCAGATTCGTGGACTCGAACTCAGCCCTAGTCTAAATCGATGACCCGATCCAAATGTATTGCTCGATTTGGGCTTTTCAGTATTCAAATTTGACCAATGTCAGTTTCAAAAATTATTTTTTAATATTCTAAATTTTTATGATTTTTAAAAATTTTTCCGAATTAATTTATAAAATATTCAAAACCGGTGTACACCAGTGCCGCTGATCGATTCTCGGATTTTTAATTACAAACGGAGTTGAATTTTTAGAAATGGTTTTCACATTATTTCTTAAAATCATATTTTTTTATCTAAATTGTATTTTTTGAAATTTTTCAGAATTTATCAAAATTTCACCAGATTTGGTATCGGCTAGTATCGCTGGTAGATTTTTAGGATGTTTATTTTAAAAATGAAATTTTATTTCTAAGAACTGATTTCGTATTATTTCTCAGAATGATGTTTTCTACTTCTGAGTATTTTTGGAGATATTTCTGGATCAGCTGATATTTCACGACATTATTATATTATTATTATTTTTCGGAGTCTTCTCATTTCATTTCATTTCTTTCTTTCTTTCTTTTTCTTTCTTTTCCCCCATCCAATCAGCTGCTAACCCACTCCCCCTTCATTCATTCACCATCACCCTCAGTTAGCCTCGTGCACTTTCCTCCTTTCTCTCTCTTTCTTCTTTCCTTTCCTTTTCTTTTTTCTTTCCTCTTTCTCCTTCTTCTCTTCCTCTCTCCCTCTCTCTTCTCATGGACAACGACCACCTCCACTTGGCCCGTGGCAACTCCGACGACGCTCTAGGCCAGTGACCCCCTTCTCCAGCCAAGCTACTCCTCCTTCTCCAATCTCCCCTTATCTCCTTCTCCTCTTTAACAATCAGCATAACTACCATCATCTCCACTAAATTCCACCATCACCACCACATCCACCTCCCCGGCGCCTCCCTCCTAATTCTGGCGACCCTATGGCCGGCAGCCAACTCCGACGCACTAACACACTTCCCCAGCTCCTCCTTCACCTCGAATTTAACCACCATCTCCTTCCACTCTCACAATATCACCATTTCCATCTTCTTCTTCTCAAATTCACCATCACAACTTCTCAAATTCCTCCTCCCACTCCACCACCACACTCTCTCATCCTCCTCCTCCTTCCCTCTTCTAGTTTCACCCATGTTCCACCACCAATTTCACCACCTTCATCATCTTAAACCATCACCAAAACCACCACTACCATCTCCATCACCAGCCTTCCACCTCCCTTTCCCCCTTTCCTTTAGGGCCGGGCTGGCCAGCTCTGGCTTGCGGCCACCAGGGAGCCAGTGCGGCCGGCCACGTCAGAGCCACGGCTAGGCCAGAGGGCCTGAACGTGAGCAGCAGGGGGAAACAACCCCCTCCTTTTTCCCACACCCTTATTTTCTTTCTCATTCTCTAACTGTCCCTCACTCTCTACTGACTCTCTCTACTCTATCTTTCTCTTCTCTCTAGATAATTCTCTTTCCAGCTCTCTCTTTCTCTCTCCCCCTCTCTTCTTTCTCTCCTCTCTTTTATTCTCTTTCTCTCTCTAAAAATATCTATCTATATATTTTAATATAAATATATATTGGCAGTGCATGCTTTGGACCGGCCATACCCGGCTGAGTAGGATCTTGCCCTAGGCCAGTGACCCTTCTCCAGCCAAGCTACTCCTCCTTCTCCAATCTCCCTTTATCTCCTCCTCTTCTTTAACAATCATCATAACTGTTTTCCATTATGTTTGCAAAGGGGGAAAACTTACAAATAAAAGTTTGAGGAGCTAAATTACAAGTATTCTCAAAAGATTACAAGTAGATCTCCTCAGAGATTCTGGGAAATGTGCCGATAGGAGTCTGGTCAGCGCGCGACCACTTTGTCCCTTTGACGATACGAGCGATGAGATTCCCTTCTCGCCTGGTTCCGGAAATCAGAGAATAGAGGATTGGTAGAACCCTCTTGCTACTTCTCAAAACCGCCTTCTGTGAGGAATTCCTTCTCGCCTGGTTCCGGAGATTCCTTGAAGAAAAGAGGTTGCTAGGGTATCACCACCCTGAAAAGAGAAGTATTTCTCTTGGAAGGTCTCTGAATTAGAGAACGCACGGTGCGTTATGAAGAAGTCTCTGCTTCTCCTGATCAGCAGAGGATTGATTTGGGAGCAGAAGCCCACTTTGATTGATCGCCGATCTCTGGAAGCCTCCTCCCCTTGTGCCCCTGGCGGGCTATTTATATGGAGGCAAGGGTATAATCGTCCCTTTGAAGATATGGAAACAGATTGAACCGAATCTGTTTGAATCTGGAAAGTAGCCTTGCTGAGAGGCTAGGATAGCTTCTGCGGAGCTAGAATTGGCAAGTCGGTTGATCTGTTTTGATCCTTTCCATATCGCTGGGAGATTCTCCTTGATCCTCTTACTCGTTTTAAGAGAGTCAAGAGATAGCGGCAATCACCTGCCATATTTGAATCCTGATTGGATTAGATTTGATTGAATCCAATCTCATCAGGAGATTTGATTGGTCAAAGGTTGACCATAGCAGGCTTATAGCGGAGCTACCCGCTTTAAAGCTCATAGCGGAGCTAGAGGCAATCTTTGGCGAGGTCCGAAAAGAGGCTTTTCGGCGAAGCTGTCAGTTAGCTTCCTGGCGAAGTTGGATGATGCTAGCCTCTCAATCGAGGCTATCTCCTTGGGCTAATGTAATGCTAAATGCTAGCATTTTAGACCTGCTGAGGTCTGTTTAGAAACAATCCGGGTTCACTGTTCTGCTTGCTGGATCAGTGGAGTCCAAGCCGCTTCCTTGTCCCTTGGAGGTGGGTGAAAACTGGTCTTCAGCTCGTCTTGTCCCTTGTCTTTTGTAAATGTCAACAAGTTTAGACATCGTTCGGACCAATGAGAATCTTGTCTTTTTTAAGTGTCAACAAGACCCCCTTCAAAGTTTTCGAGAGTCTGCAATAGCTCAGACTCCGAAACACTTTGAACTGCTGTGATGGTGGTGTGGAGTATGAACATCGCCATGATGGTTGAGTTCAGCTTCGCTTTCAAACCTGCTTTGGGATGAATTCGCCGAAGAATTGTACTGGTTCGCGAGTAGTTTCGCGTCGGGGTAGCTCCGCATCTGGGCTTCCAAGAAATAAGTTCGCTTTGGAACTCCTGTTGCCTTTTCAAAGCCAACTGCCGTGGGGCGGTTACGAGGAGGATCATTCCTTCTTTCGCGCCAATCGAGGGAGATGTTCTCCGATTTGCACGTTTCCAAGGGAGGATATTCCCTTTCTTCCAGGCGCCATAAATGCCTTTCATGAGGGAGACGTTTTCTCCCTTTGCACGGTTTCAAGGGAAAACCGTCCTTCCATCAAGGCGTAATAAATGCCTTGAATGCGCTCGTGCTTCCACGCTTGGGGTGAGAGTGCTCAGGCCATGGGGCCTATAAATAGGACACTTGAGGTCCTCTGAAGAGAAATGTTTTGCCTTCCTTCTCTTCTCTTGGTTGTGAGAGATACTCAGATCTCTGAATTAGTGGGAAAGCCCACTCTGGTTGTCTAACCGGCCAAGGACCAGTAAGTCTTGATCGTTCAACGACTTCACCGATTTTAGGGAATTCATCTCCCTTGGTTTAGCTTTGACAGCTGCTTTAGGGATTGGCTTCCCTTGCTCTTCATCTTGCACTTGGCTGATCTGCAGAGAAGAATTTCAGCACAGCTTTCTGTGAAGCTATCATCTTGATTTGATCAGAGAAAGATCACTGCATGTTAAGTCCGCTACACAGGCAGAACTTAGGACTTGGGTCTCTTCAAAGGTTGAGCCAGTCTTGCCATATTGGTGAGTATTGAGACTGTTCCTCACAAGATCAGTCTGACTTTGCCATAGAGGTGAGGCTAGGACTTGGCGTTTGCTGAGCCAGCCCATAGTTGCTGCGCAGGCGGGGCTTATCCTCTGCTTTGACTGAAGTCGGATCACTTTGCCGCTGAAGAATCTGACTTAATGTTTTTGCAGCTCTTTCTGTGCTTGGCTGCTAACTTGCTCTAATTTGCCTTGCAGTGAGCTATGCTTGCCAGTCTGGTAACTTGATGGAAGAAACCATGAAATTTCCTTATGCTTCCCCGGTTGAAGCTTCACTTTTAAGCAGGAGGAACAATTCGGGGCAGCGGATGCGCGTCCCAGGGGTTGTTGGCAGCCTCTTATACGAGATGATTCGTTCTGAGGTGAGGCTGGTAGCCGCTTTGTCGGAGATGATCCGCTTCGGGGTAGTGGGCGTCACCTGTGAGATCACTGACATCATTGCCGACTTTCAACTTTGGTGGCCTTTGGGGGCGATCCACTTCAGGAAGGCGGGTATCGTGCCTGTTAGATCACTGGTACCACTGCCGATTCCCATTATACGTGATCTATCGTGTTGGCGGCGATAGGTTTTTATTGCCAGGCTTCAACAAAAAATGGCCTGGCAAGATCTGCCATTTTGTGGAGAAAAATGACCGTGTCCTTGTGGCGCCACTGACTACGGCCCTATGCAGGAGGAAGGCCCTTCCTGTCCCATTGGTCTGGCCTGGGAGCAGATAAAACCGCTTGTATGCGAATGACCTTGTTAGGCAAATTGGTGTGTTATATGAAACACAACTTTGATGTAATGTCAAATGTACCCTTGCTTTTGAATCAATGAAAGTTCATCGTCTGATCATCTGACTTTTGCTTACTTTCACTGAGAGTTTGGCCATTGCTGGGCTAAACTGTGTGCGGAGCTAAGGACATAGTCCTTCCTTCGAATGGTCTTCGCGAGACTGGTGTGTACCGCGAGCAGCACGCTTTTTAGAGGGCTAAGGTAGGCTTTTCATCGAAGCCCTTGAAGGATTGTGCGAAGTCCGCACTTTTGCACTAGTTCGAAGTTAACTCTTAGTAGAGTTGAACCGGCGCTTCTCGGGAAGGCGCTTCGGGCGCTGTTTCGAATTAATTCGAAACGGCGGCATGGGCCTTTTTCGAGGCCTCGTTTCAGGCGCTGATTGGCCTATAAAAGCTCGATTGGGCTGAATATGGAAAGGTCTCCCTTTTTTCAGAGAACTTTCTATCTCTTCCTCTTCTTCTTCCCTTTCATTCAGAGATCTTCGAGGACTCTAGCAACTCTTCAATGGCGCCCAAAAGACGAGCGGGTAAGGAAGCAGCGACTTCTGCAGCGGAGGGCGTTCCTCCTCCGGTCATCGAGCGACCTGTCGCTGGTAAGAGACTCTTCTTAGAGATGGTGGTCTTGCTCCTTTGGAGTCGATATTTGACCATTAGGATGATCGAATGGGATCTATCCTCATTAGGAAACTCGTTTCCCTTCAACTTCCCTATTTTGCTTGCACCAGGGAGTTAAGAACTGAACAGTTCTTCTTTGGGCTTTCACACGAAGCCATTACTTGGGCCGTCTCCGTACTGTTTGAGGAAAAGGACTTGAATAAGTCCTCTCAGTCATGATGACTTTTGACCATAATGCCCTTTTGATGACATCAGCCCTCAGGGCTATACCACTTCCTGCTTATGCGAAGTTGGTGCTTCGGATTTCTTCCTGCGAAGATGCAGTTTCATCCACGAGATCAAGCTTCATCGAAGCTATCGCCTTGCTGGCTTTTCTCGCTGAGCGAGGCTATGCCTTAGTGAATTTTTATGCTTTTGCATCCACTTGATTGGTGAACTAATCATAGCTTACTTCTATTTTTTGCAGTACATCACGCCTCCGGCCTCCAGAACAGTCTGTTCGGTCTAGCCAGTCGAGTAGGCGGAAGCATCAGCTTGCAGTTCTATGGGCATGCTTCGTTGTTCAGTGAGCCGAGCTCCCTTGTACGGGATACGCTCATCCAGGAGGGTCGTCCGCAGGCCATGCGGAGCATCTTGACTACGGCTCCACTTGAAGATATCGACCGTCAGGCTTACAGAAAGCCTGACTTCATGTTCGGGGATGCTGCTCCTGATCCAGATCGCCAGCTGCAGGCCGGTGAAGGCCAGTGGATCTTCCAGTTGGACGGCGAGAGATTCTATCTCCCGTCCTCTAAGCGGCATTTTGCTTTGTCTTCCTTCGCGAGCGCGACTCAGGCTCGGAAGATGGCGTGGGGCGTGAGTCTAAACGCCGAGTCTGTAAGTGTTGGGAGGTTGACATTCCAGTCCGGCTACTCGAGGGCGGGCCATCCTCGTAGCATAATGGGGTATACCCTGGGAAGGTATCGCGGGACCTTCCAGTAGGAGAGAACCCAGCTGCGGCGCCGACCTTTGGCACTCAGTTCTGCGAAGTTGACGGGAATTACCCCGCCACCGATTTCAGGACTCCCGGTTGGGTCCACCCTCCTAGATCGTGGTGGGCAGAGTTGACCAACTATATCCTCACCCATTTTGAGGGGGACTTAGAGAGGTTAAACCTCCATGAGGCCGTCAGGGCGACCTGCTACGGCATCGAGATGAAGGTGGCGTGCTTCTACGCCATCCTTGAGTTGTATTGCCCGGCCTCGGGGACTTTCTTCACCCCAGTTGGTGAGTTGGGCATGGCCCTGCACGAGATGCGGGACATCTCTGCTTTGCCCTTCGGGTCTCTTCCATACGAAGAGTACTTTCCCTGTGAGGCGGAGTTGGCTATTCTGGAGAAGTAGGAGCCTGCTCTGCTCGAGACATATCGGGAATTGATGTGCCACTTGCACATTTGCTCCAGCATCCACACTGGTGGCAAAGGTAGCTCGAAGAGCTTGAAGAGCTGGGGGAACTACTTGTTCCCGGATATGACTAGTGCGCCTGAGGCAGCTCATTGCGGAGTTGCTGAAGAAGACATCTTGGCAAGGATGGAGGTGCATGCTGAAAAGGACATCGTCGTGGCAGAAGATGATGGTCCTTTCGAGAAGGGTGATGTTCTTCGGAGCTTTCACCATCAGGCCTGTCGGCCTATGTCTCGCAAGGCGTTGCTGGCCGGCTTCTTAACCATCTGGTTAAAGAAGTGTGTCGTGCCTTCTTCTTCGGGTGACATCGTCCATCCGAATGTGCTGCTGCCTGCCGTCCGCTTGGTTCATGGCCACCGTCTGGGTCTTCTCCCGGCCATGGTGTGTTATATTCAGAGGGGCCTTCGTGCACTGACGGAGGCTTTCTGCAGGCCAATGGCGTCAAGGCGAGGGAAGGGTGCCGTCCTGCCTTGTGATGGACCCAATCCTAGGGTAGGTTTACCGTACACCTACTTGATGGCGTGGTTCGCCTTGCACTGTCCCAGTTTAATTGGAGCTGGGGAAGACCCTCCGCAGGGTGTTCAAACGGCGCTTCTCCGTCGCTTTGAAGGCCGTTCGTGGCAGAAAACTTATGTGGCCGAGGCCCGTAAGTTAGTGCGTCGTTATGACGCTTATAGCCTGTTCCGTTGTTTTCCTCGCCTGCGAGGTGCAGGATACAACGAGGAATTCCATGATGTGGAGTCAGGTCGGTCTCCCATGAGTCGGGGTGTTTTCGAGTGGCTGGTCTGTATCCGGCCCTCGCATTTGCTGTACAGGAGTGGGGATACCTGCTACTTGGAGCCCTACGTCCCGAGCCGATTTGCCCGCCAATTTGGGTATGATCAGTTGTATGTGGGCAACCCCAATCCGGACCTGGCTTTTATGGGGAGCCTCATTGATGGGGCTCGTGGTTGGCGGTTCTTTACCGTGAATGACACTGGAGCGCGGCTGCGCACGCCGCTGAGGGATCCCGGCCTTTGGACGACCCTGTGTTTCTGCCAATAGTATGCGGCTTCGAACTCCACGCCTGCTGGGTTTAATGCCAACCGTTCGGGTGTGAAGTTAATTTCTCATCGGATGAGGCAGAAGGCTTCTGATAAGATGGAGGGCAAATGAGTCCGTGTTCCTGGCATAGAGGAGTTCATCGCTGTAGATGACAGCGGGGCTTCTGATACGGGAAGCCCTTATTTCGAGGCAGAGACAAGGGCTGATGCCCACGAAACTGATATTCGTGAAGCCGGGTCTGGTGTAGTGGGGACAGCTCCCTCACAACATGTGGAGGAAGTGGAAGAAGAGGACTCTGATGTCCACTTCAAAAGGAAGCGTGGGAGTGGATCCCGTAGGAAGTCGTCGGCGAAGAGGCCCCGTCGCCAGACTCCTACCATCGTGGTAGAGGGTGAGCCCTCTGCTGCGCCTCCTTCTGCTGCTCCATTAGTGGTTGAGCCGTCGGTTGCTGAACCGACTACTGGTAAGATTGGCCCCCCGTCTAATATGCCTTCAGCGCACTTTAAATAACTCATCATTTGCTTTTTGTTGCAGGAGCTGAGGAGCATGGGGAGCAAGGGGACCAGTATGATCCTCTATTCACCTATAGAGCTGCTGCTGGTTTCTTTACTCGCTCGGAGGAATCTGGAGGTGATGTGGCCGACATTGGCCCGTCGGGCGCTGGGACTTCTAAAGGAAGTCCTATGGCATCCAGCTCTACCGGGTGGTCTGCGGAGGAATCGGCGAGCAGGCCGGCTATCCGCGTTGATTCTGGCAAGAACTTCGCGATGGAACCCCTAGAGACTGATGAGGCTGACGAAGTAACATCAGCCTTTGGTAAAATGACGACCTTTTGATCTCCTCTTGTTTACTGCATCCGCTTTTTGACCATGGCTTTGTTGCAGGTGTTCGGCCTCAAGATGCGTCGGCTTTGAAGGAGCCGGAGACTTCCCCTGGAAGATCAGAGGGTAGGTTGAGTGCTTCGTCCGCGGCGGATGTTGCCATGTTGGACGCGCTGTATGGCGACCTCCCCTCTTATCAGCCCATGACAACTGAGAGGTCGGGGGTTGTGGAGACGGCAGTCCCACGGATGCCTTTACTCCCGAGTGAGATGCCGGCGAGTATGGAGTTGAGGGTGATCACCAGCCCTGCCTCCCCAACTCAGGTGGTTGAGCCTGTTGCTCCAGAGGTGGTTGCCAGTCCTACCTCCGCGGTGGCTGGCGTGCTGGTGTCGCTGAGGACTCCGCCGAGGTCACCTTTGGCTTGCCCTGCTGCTGTCAATGTTCCCGCTTCTTCTTCTGCGGCGGTGTCGACTGGGTTGGTAGATTGCTCCGAGGTTGTCTCAAGGGTTGATGAAGCTGAGAATGACTTCATCGGTAATCTGGTCGACAGCTTCTATAACAGTTTGGAGCAGACTATCGGTCTAGTCTTGAAGGGTTCGCCTGTGCCATTCTCGAAGCTGAAGATGGTCCTCTCCCGTGGCATTGAGTGTATCCGGGACTTTGAGGGGTACCATCAAGCTACTGCTCTGGAACTCCTGGTAGCTGACCTTGAGAAGGACGTGGAGGAATGGCGCCGCCTCTATAGTTCAGACGCAGCGTCTTTGGCTGATGAACGGCTCTCACATCTTGTCGCGCAAAGGCGCGAAGCTCGGCTTGCTGCTAAAGAGGCCGCTGAGGCTATCTCCTCTGACTTGAAGTCCTTGGAGACAGAGCAAGTAGAGGTTGGGAGTGCAATTGACGCTTCCACCAGTGCTCTTCTTGATGCCGAAGATAAGATTAGAATGGCCGAGGAGATGATCAGAAAAGAAAATCTCCTCTTATCTAAGGCTACACCGGTGCGTCTTGAAGAGACTGCGCGGCTTGAGCAGCTTAGGGCTCAAAGTGAGGAATTAGCACGGCAGGAGTCGTCACAGAGGGCGACTTTGGCGGAGGTCGAGGCTCGTCTGGCTCAGGGGGTGGACTTCGATGAGGCTGAGCTAAGATCACAGGCGCTGGCCCAGGCTGCTGATGACAGGAGAACGAGGCTAGCTTCACTCGGGGATCGGATCCGATCTTATCATGTACGCCTATAGGCTCCCCCATGTATCCCATCCTTTTGGCTTTAATATAAGATTTTCCTTTGACTTCTGCTGTTTGGATAATGAGACATGACTGTCTGTTGGTTCAGAGGTCGCAATGACATAACCAATTGAGATGTTGCCGATCTCGAGGTTAGCCCTTTGCAGGGCTAAAAGGGGAGATACTTGCCTTTTGTAAATGTCAGCAAGCATCGAGATTGAGACTTAGCTGTCTGCTGGTTCAGAGGTCGCAATGACGTAACCAATTGAGACGCCACTAAGCTCAATGATAGATGAAACTTGGCTATCTGCCAGTTCAGAGGTCGCAATGACGTAACTGGTTGAGAAGCCACCAAGCTCAAAAATAGGTGATATTTATCTTTTGTAGATGTCGACAAATATCGAGACCTGTCTTTTGTAAATGTCAACACGGCTCGGGATTGAGACTTAGTTGTCTGTTGGTTCAGAGGTCGCAATGACGTAACCAATTGAGACGCCACTAAGCTCAATGGTAGATGAGACTTGGCTATCTGCCAGTTCAGAGGTCGCAATGACGTAACTGGTTGAGAAGCCACCAAGCTCAAAATAGGTGATACTCGTCTTTTGTAAATGTCAACGAGTATCGAGACCTGTCTTTTGTAAATGTCAACAGGACTCGGGATTGAGACTTAGCTGTCTGTTGGTTCAGAGGTCGCAATGACGTAACCAATTGAGACGCCACTAAGCTCAATGGTAGATGAGACTTGGCTATCTGCTGGTTCAGAGGTCGCAATGACGTAACCAATTGAGACGCCACTAAGCTCAATGATAGATGAAACTTGGCTATCTGCCAGTTCAGAGGTCGCAATGACGTAACTGGTTGAGAAGCCACCAAGCTCAAAATAGGTGATACTCGTCTTTTGTAAATGTCAACGAGTATCGAGACCTGTCTTTTGTAAATGTCAACAGGACTCGGGATTGAGACTTAGTTGTCTGTTGGTTCAGAGGTCGCAATGACGTAACCAATTGAGACGCCACTAAGCTCAATGGTAGATGAGACTTGGCTATCTGCCAGTTCAGAGGTCGCAATGACGTAACTGGTTGAGAAGCCACCAAGCTCAAAATAGGTGATACTCGTCTTTTGTAAATGTCAACGAGTATCGAGACCTGTCTTTTGTAAATGTCAACAGGACTCGGGATTGAGACTTAGCTGTCTGTTGGTTCAGAGGTCGCAATGACGTAACCAATTGAGACGCCACTAAGCTCAAAAATTGCAATGGAGTTCGGGAAAAGTCTCGTTTTCACGGGGAGAAACGAGGGAATCACTGTCATAGGTTTAATGTTAACGTAACAGCGAGATATATATATGTGGTCCTACCATTCTATGGATGAGAATTGGTAGGTGATTTTGGTGGTCTCATTCTCACGAGGAGAAACGAGGGGATTGCTGTCATAAGTTTAATGTTAACATAACAGCGGAATATATGTGGTCCGGAATCACTGTCATAGGTTTAATGTTAACGTAACAGCGAGATATATATGTGGTCCTACCATTCTATGGATGAGAATTGTAAGTGATTCTGGAGAGGGAATCAAGTGGGAGCAGATCCCTTGGGATTTTAAGCAAACCCCAGCCATCAACGGGTTTGATATGCTTGGAGAAAGAGAGAGGCTCTCTTTGTGCGCATTCCGGACGCGCGGATCTCGATCAGAGGTGTAATGTTAACCTGATCGAGAGCAAGATCTTTGATTAAGGATAATACTTCTTTAAGAATTTGCCATTGATCGGCATCATGAGGAGGTCGCCATCTGCAGTTGTAAGGCGGTATGCTCCGTTTGAATAGACTGTCTCTATCACAAACGGTCCTTCCCATTTAGGCTGAAATTTGCCTTTGGTCTTATGCGTCATGATCATCGGTCGTCTGACGGCTAAGACCAGGTCTCCTTTCTGGAAGACTCTCTGCTTGACCTTCTTATTGAAGGCTTTTGACATCCGAGCCTGATATAGCTCGATGTGTTGCTGAGCTTGTAGCCGCTTCTCGTCTAGGGCTTCGAGCTCTTGAAGACGCAGGCGATCATTGTCTTCTGATGTCATCTTAGTAGTCAAGGCTACCCGCAATGATGGCACCTGGATTTCCAATGGGATGACCGCTTCGCACCCATATACCAGGGAGAAAGGCGTATTACCTGTCGGTGTCCGAACCGTAGTCCGGTAGGCCCAAAGGCATTCGCCGAGCTTTTCGTCCCAATCTCGCTTGTTCGAGGAGACAAACTTCTTGAGCAGCTTGATGATTGTCTTGTTGAATGCCTCTGCCAAGCCGTTGGCGGCAGGATTGTAGGCGGTTGAGCCACATTCTGAATTCGGTATTTATCGCAGAACCGATAGAACCCTTGGCTTGCGAATTGGGGACCATTGTCATGGATGATCCGTCTGGGTACACCAAATCGATGGACGACATGGTGTTTGATGAAGCTAATCAGATTGGAGGTTTTAACTTCGGCCAACGGTGTGGCCTCTGCCCATTTTGAGAAGTAATCGGTTATTGCCAGGATAAACCGGTGACCTCTTGCCGAAGAGGGACTGATTGGCCCTACGACATCGATTCCCCATGCTTCAAATGGCCATGAAGCAGCAGTAGGGTGGAGCAATTCCGAAGGTTGGTGAATGAAGTCTGCATGGACTTGGCACGCTTTACACCTTCGTGCATATTGGGTAGCATCGGCCATCATGGTCGGCCAGTAGTACCCAAGCCTGTGCAGCCTGTCTTTAAGCTTTGGACCCGGCTGGTGAGCTCCGCAAATGCCGTCGTGCGCTTCTTGGAGCGCTTCCTGTGCCTCTGAATGGGAAAGGCAACGGAGGAGGATACCATCATATGAACGACGGTAGAGTGTCTTCAAAGTGGGATCATAGTGGAAACGGAGCGACCTTCGTCTGATGGACGCCGCTTCTTTGGGATCGTCTGGAAGCAGACCGTGCAGAGCGTAGTCAATGAGAGGGAAGCGCCAATCCCTCGGCTCAAGACCCACGGAGATATTATGGACCTCTTGGATCCTTAGCATATGCTTGGAGCATACGAGATGCCGGGTTGCGACTATGAGGTGATACTCGGTGTCGGCCGGTAAGGCTAGCGTTGTTGCTAATGCAGCGAGGGCATCCGCCTTGGTATTTTGAGATCGGGACACGTGCCCGATGTAGAAGCCTTCAAATAGGCTAGCCAATTCGATGGCTGTATGGTAATAGGGCACCAAATCCTCATGGCGGACTTCGTATTCGCCTCTAACCTGATTGATGATCAGTTTTGAATCGCCATAAGCTTCGAGGTAGCGTACCCCCATTCCCTAGGCGAGCTGGAGGCCGATGAGCAGAGCATTATATTCTGCTACATTATTAGAGCATGATTCTGTCAAGGAGAATGCTCTGGGAAGGATATGATCCTGTGGGGAGATGAACACAACCCCCACTCCGGCAATAATCTTCCCTTTGGGGCCCATCCGCGATGCTCCGTCGAAGAACATCTGCCACACTTCCCCTGCTGAGGTTGCATTAGACTCGAAGACTTCATCAGGGATGTCTTCGTGAAGTTTTGAATGTTCTGGAACTGGATGAGCAGCTAAGAACTCTGCAAGGGCCTGGCCTTTAACTGCCTTCTGAGGAGTGAAGGTCATGTCGTATTGAGACAACAGAAGTGCCCATTTAGCCAACCTTGAATTCAGCGACCCTGGCTTCGTCATGAGAAGACGTAAAGGGTTCACCCTGGAGATGACATGTATGGTTTGGCCAACCAAATAATGTCGTGTCTTCTGGTCAGCGAAGACGAGAGCTAAACACTCTTTCTCAATAGGATTGTAGCGAGATTCCGCTCCTATGAGAGTCCTGCTCAGATAATAAATGGCCTGCTCATGGCCATTGTCGTCCTTTTGAGCGAGGAGGGCACCGAGGGAGTAGTCCAGAGCTTTTACATAAAGCAAGAATGATTTCCCTGATGTAGGGGCCACTAAGACCGGAGGTTTTGTGATACCTCTTAATGTCTTCATAGGCTTCTTGACAAGCTTGGTCCCATATGAAGGCAGTACCCTTTTTCATGAGACGGGTAAAGGGCTGGCAACGGCCCGAAAGATTTGCTATGAATCTTCTGATGTAGGCTAATCTGCCTTGTAAGCCTCGGAGCTCTTTGAGATTCCTTGGTGGATGCATGTCCTGGATGGCTTTGACTTTGTCTGGGTCCAGATGGATCCCTTTTGATGTGACAATGAACCCAAGGAATTTGCCGCTGGATACTCCTAAGAAGGATTTTGTCGGGTTCATTTTCAGCTGATGAGCCCGTATTATGTCGAACATCGTTCTCAGATCGCGAAGATGTTCATTTTTGCTGCGGCTTTTGACGGCAATGTCGTCAACATAGCATTCCACCGTCTTTCGGAGATGGTCGCGGAAGATCATGCTCATCGCCCGCTGGTAGGTTGCTCCGGCGTTCTTCAGTCCGAAGGGCATCACAGTGTAGCAGTATACCCCCAATGGCGTTCGGAAAGAAGTATGCTTCTCGTCATCAGGATACATCTTGATCTGGTTGTACCCTGAGAAGCCATCCATGAAAGACATCCTCTCGAACCCGCATGTGTTGTCGATCATGACATCAGTGATCGGCAGTGGGAATTCATCTTTGGGACAGGCCGTATTGAGATCACGGTAGTCGATGCAGATCCGTATTTTCCCGTTCTTTTTGAGGACGGGGACGATGTTAGCTACCCAGTCTGGATGTTGTTCCTCCCGGATCAAGCCACAAGCAATGAGCTTATGAACTTCGGCTTCAATAGCCTCCATGATGTTTGGGCGGAACCGACGTTGTTGCTGCTTGACCGGCTTAACGTCGTTCTTGATGTTTAGACGGTGCATGGCGACCTGTGGATCAAGTCCGGGCATGTCTTCATAGCTCCAGGCGAAGACATCTATATACTCTTTTACGAGCATTATCAATTCTTCCTTTTCGATGAGTGATAAGCTTTCACTTATGAAAATAGGTTTGGGGTGATCTTGACTACCCAAGTTGACCTGGATCACCTTGTCTTCGGTAGGTGGCTCGCGCAGCTCGAACCGCTTTTCCCATTGGAGACTTAATTGCTGGGCCCAAGGTTCCTCATCAGTAGCTTCTGCAGGTTCCAATTGACTGGCTGAAGTCATATTTACAGTGAGGCCGTTGAACATTCCTCCTATGCTGATGTCAGAGTCCCACTCGGCAGATGAGCTCGACTGTAATGGAATTGGTTCGTCGTCTTTGACTTGAACCGTTACTGATGATGTGGGTGTGACATACCCTAACCCCCTGCGTGTACTATCATAGTAATTTGCAGGTTTCCCTCTTAGGACGGAGTTACGCATCAAGCTGCGTCTTCCTTTTCCGAAGTTCAGGCCGCCTGCCTGCTTCAAATCATATCCCATCTTCTTCATAATATGGCGTGCCGGTTGCGCATAACGGAAGAACTGTGGGGTTTCTGAGTCCGAGCTTGACTCTGTAGCTGCAGGTCCCCGTGGCTGGGTTCTACCGAAGATTATCGGCAACTGACCTTATTTGGATGGAGGGATTACCAGCGTGGCCCCTTCTATAACCTCCACAGATGTAGTAGCCGAACTTGACTCATGTACGGGCATGTGCAGAGAGCCCTCTATGATGGATTTAATTGACCCAATACTCGCAGGATAACCAAAAGAGATACTCTCATTAATTACCCATTCACCCTCTTCATCAGAAGGGATATTACATTGGGGGTCATTGAGGAAACATGCTGTAATTGGTTCGCCAATCAAAATGGCTGGCACGCCTGTTTCGGATTCTGAATCCGCCTCATTGCCACTTTCATCATCGTCTGGCAATGGCTCTGCAGGCGTTCCGTCGGCCTCTTGATACAGGAGGGCGTCGGTGAAGTAGTTTTCCACCCCCTTGAAGGGTTGCTTTTCAGCGAAGACAGTTCGTACTGTCACATCATCTTCAACATATTTGAAGCATTGGTGGAGGGTGGAAGGAACGATCCAGTTGGCATGGATCCAAGGTCTTCCTAGCAGCAAGTTATATAATGTGTCAGCATCAATGACATAGCATGTCACTTCTGACTTCAAGCTTCCGATTCTGCAGCGGAGCCGAATCTTTCCAAGCGGATGGCTGCTCCCGGCGTTAAAACCGTATATTGTAGTGGTGGTTGCGGACAACCTGTACAATGGTATGCCGAGGAAATAGAGGAGCCTTTTGGGGATGATGCTGAGTGCAGACCCCGGATCGACTTGTACTCTTTCAATGCATGTTGAACCGATATATCCGGTGTAGTATAGAGGTTGATCGTGCTTGTTGTCCTTGAGAAGCATATCTTTCGCCGTGAAGGTGATAGCAGGCACCTTTGATTGTGCGTGATGGCACTCTGAGCAGGAAGGCGGATCTCATCACCAGGAACCTCAGGCATGTATGTCAGAAAGGACTCTGAGTTGGCTAACGCATCTCTGAGTGCTTTTCTTGTCTCTTTAGAGAGACGAAGGAGCTCGTGTATTGTGATACGAGCCGGGATATTGGCTAAGTGAGCCAATATATCAAAGCGGAAGGGCGTGGCTAAACCTTGGACTGACGGTTTCTTCAACGCATGGTCGAACCGCACTTCCTTAGGCTTCTCCTTTCCCTTGGCTGGAATTGGAGTGGATGCCGGCATTGGTACTGACGTCGTTTGCTGTTGTATCTCGTCAGTAGACTTGTCATACTGCCTTAAGTATGATTTTCAGACCGGGTGCCCGTCTGTTGAGGCGCATCTGCCTACGCTGTGCAAGCATGCTTCTCTTCTTCTGAATCACTGAGGGAAGCCGAAGTAAGATTACCATCATCTGGCAAGACAGAGATGACATTGCAGGACTTGCCCTTTTTGCTGGAGTCCTTCGACGTCCGCTGTACGTCTTGGACGAGGTCAGGGTGTATCCACATAACTTCCCCCGTCTCCAATGTCAAAGGGACGAGACCCTTGTTGTATTGAGTCATGGCTAGAGGATGCTTGACTTCCAACCGCGGTGCCGAGGCTGAATAGGTCCCGTCGGGAACTGTGACCTTCTGGGCAGTGCCGAACTCAAGAGTCACCATATTGGCAGTGACTTTCTTCTGTTCCGTTTTCAATGTGAGGACGCCGACATCTATTAGGGCTTGTATCCTGTCTTTGAGGACATAGCACTTGTCAGTAGGATGATGGACCATCCTATGATAAAGACAGTTTGGGGTCATTTGTGCGCCCTATCTCATTAGGACGCCGAGCATCTGGTAGCTTCATCTTATTTCCTTTGTGGAGCAGATGGAATATCGTGACCACCTGATCATCTCTGAAGGAATACTGTTTTGGAGGGAATTTAGGCTCCTGGCCGTTGACGCCGCTCTTCTTGGCCTTTGACTGCATGTCCCCGGTCAGTTCGACGGACATAATCTCCTTCCCTTTAGCTTGAGAAGACTGCGGGAGATCGCTACACCCTTTGTTATTCGCGCCCCATTTGCTTCTAGGGGCGGATGGCTCAAACTTCTTAGCCGATTTCTCGGCTATCTCAGCTTGTTCGACCAATTCCTTCCAAGTATGGGCTTTGACAGCCCCCATGCGGACTTCTACTTGATCCAAGAAGTTGTGCCTGCATGTCTGTAAGAGCATGGGTAATGGCATCCCTGCTGGGCACATCAGAGATAGATTTCTGAACCGCTCAATGTATTCATGGACAGATTCGCCTTTCCTCTGCACAGTGGAGAGGAGTTTGTCCATGGTCATTTCGGTGTCATCCTCATAGAAGCGAGAGAGGAACCGAGTTTCTAGGTCAATCCAGGAATTGACAGAGCCCGGAGGGAGGCTTCGGAACCAGTCGAACGCCACTCCCTTTAAGGTGCCAATGAACAGCCTAGCCATGATGGCATCATTGCTTATAACATTACCAGTCTGAGACCGGAAATAGTAGATGTGCTGATTGGGCGAGCTCTTACCATCATACGTATGCAACGTTGGCGGTTTGAACTTTGGCGGATATGGCACCGAATCCCACTCCAGTGGGTAAGGACGAACTGCCCCTACTTTCTTTAATTCATCCCTCTGAGCTAGGGATGAAATTTGAGCTTGAAGGCCTTTAAGGACTTCGGCATCCAGGGAAGAGCCTCCCTTAGATCTCTCCGTCTTGGGCGGATCATTGCTGAGATGTCCCTCCTCGTCATGATTACTCCCGGTATCATCATTCCGGTTGCTGAGGAGCTGAGCGAGCATCTGTTGAATATTGTCCAGGGCCTCTTGCTGAGTTCTAGAGGTCTGCTCCTGAGCTTCCAAACGCCGACGAAGATCATCATTGGCGTTATCGGCCATATTAACCGATGCTTTGTCCGTTCGCACAGAACTGACCGTTGCTGAAGAGGCATACCCGCTGTCTTCATCTTCTCCATCAGATGATTGGGGCGACCGCCTAAGTTGTGGCACGGTTGGGACCGTCGAGGAGGAAGGCTGTTCATAATTATAGGGTATCGCCACCCTGGATCTGGTGTTTCGGAAAACACCTTCTTCTTGCACCAAGACTTCACCCAAGCCCGGGCTATAATCTGGATCTGGGGAGCCGAAAGGGGTATCATCAGATGTATGACCCTCCCTGTGTCGCTCTGGTCCTCTTCCGGTCATGTTGACGGACGCGAAGGTTGGGCCTCGCGAAGCACTCCTTTCATGATGCTTCTTTGTGGCATGTGTGGACAACCGTTAAACGCCGATTGACTGTGCGGAGATGCAGCCTTGATTGGATATTGCCGACAACGGGCTGAATGGATTGTCACAAGTCGGCATCCTTTTTGACAACAAGGGGAGGTGGTTTGGAGAGACTCCAATTCTCGCTTGTTTGCCAAGAATTGTCGCAGGTTAGGTTCAACAGAGCCTGAACAACCCCGTGGAGAGGCCTTTCTGGAGCGTACAAGGGATAATGCTCCGTTCCTCTTATCCCTACAGAAGGGATTAGTACTGAATAGTACTTTGGCGCTAGCTTCACCGATGGGTGCGAGCTTAGTGCCTGATGAATTGGGGAGCGGAGCACGCTGTGGTGCCTTGCCCGCTATTCTGCTGGAAGGGGATCAACCTCAGATAACACTGCGGTCTTAGCCTTGCGGCCGCGAACCCAGTGAATTCGTTGCGGTACAATAGCTTCACTTGTGAAAGCGACGCTGGCAAGAGGCTTTGCTGCCCTTGATTTAGGTGACGGTATGATTGCCGTCGTGACTTCATGGCTGGCAGCATCGTCAGGGCAGATGGGCATCTTACCCTTTTCTTCGCGGGAGAGGCGCAGTCTCGGCATGACTACTCCGGAAGCTTTGGTTGAAGACTCCTGTTTAGGCTTCCATATCAGCCTTGACAGGGGACGCCTAGGTTCGCAAGGAACCTGAATAGCCACAAGCGGGGCTGTGGGGTGCTGGCAAGATCCTGCCTCTGGTTTCTGATTTGAAACCTTGGCCATGAAGACCCTCCTGTGCTTCCGTGCTCGAAGCGTCAGGCCACCCCCAGAGAGGACTTCTTCAAATCTTCCTTGATCGACCTGGATAGCCAGGTTCTCAAAAGTGCAGGATCTGGGCTGCGGGCATGTTTTCTTGTTGCGCCAGAGAGCTGCGGCAGGTTTGCAGAGAACCTTTTCCGTCTCCGCAGAGACTTTGCTTGAAGATTTAGCCAGAGAAGATCTGGCTGCACCGGCTTTTCTGAATTCAGAGATAGACCCGAAGGTCTGTTCGCCGCATTGCGACACTTGATTCTCAGCAGAGGAGAATACAGTCCCCAGCGGAGTCGCCATCTTGTTTTCCATTATGTTTGCAAAGGGGGAAACTTACAAATAAAAGTTTGAGGAGCTAAATTACAAGTATTCTCAAAAGATTACAAGTAGATCTCCTCAGAGATTCTGGGAAAATGTGCCGATAGGAGTCTGGTCAGCGCGCGACCACTTTGTCCCTTTGACGATGCGAGCGATGAGATTCCCTTCTCGCCTGGTTCCGGGAATCAGAGAATAGAGGATTGGTAGAACCCTCTTGCTACTTCTCAAAACCGCCTTCTGTGAGGAATTCCTTCTCGCCTGGTTCCGGAGATTCCTTGAAGAAAAGAGGTTGCTAGGGTATCACCACCCTGAAAAGAGAAGTATTTCTCTTGGAAGGTCTCTGAATTAGAGAACGCACGGTGCGTTATGAAGAAGTCTCTGCTTCTCCTGATCAGCAGAGGATTGATTTGGGAGCAGAAGCCCACTTTGATTGATCGCCGATCTCTGGAAGCCTCCTCCCCTTGTGCCCCTGGCGGGCTATTTATAGGGAGAGTAAGGGTATAATCGTCCCTTTGAAGATATGGAAACAGATTGAACCGAATCTGTTTGAATCTGGAAAGTAGCCTTGCTGAGAGGCTAGGATAGCTTCTGCGGAGCTAGAATTGGCAAGTCGGTTGATCTGTTTTGATCCTTTCCATATCGCTGGGAGATTCTCCTTGATCCTCTTACTCGTTTTAAGAGAGTCAAGAGATAGCGGCAATCACCTGCCATATTTGAATCCTGATTGGATTAGATTTGATTGAATCCAATCTCATCAGGAGATTTGATTGGTCAAAGGTTGACCATAGCAGGCTTATAGCGGAGCTGCCCGCTTTAAAGCTCATAGCGGAGCTAGAGGCAATCTTTGGCGAGGTCCGAAAAGAGGCTTTTCGGCGAAGCTGTCAGTTAGCTTCCTGGCGAAGTTGGATGATGCTAGCCTCTCAATCGAGGCTATCTCCTTGGGCTAATGTAATGCTAAATGCTAGCATTTTAGACCTGCTGAGGTCTGTTTAGAAACAATCCGGGTTCACTGTTCTGCTTGCTGGATCAGTGGAGTCCAAGCCGCTTCCTTGTCCCTTGGAGGTGGGTGAAAACTGGTCTTCAGCTCGTCTTGTCCCTTGTCTTTTGTAAATGTCAACAAGTTTAGACATCGTTCGGACCAATGAGAATCTTGTCTTTTTTAAGTGTCAACATAACTACCACCATCTCCACTAAATTCCACTATCATCACCACATCCACCTCCCCGGCGCCTCCCTCCAAATTCTGGCGACCCTATGGCCGGCGGCCAACTCCGGCGCACTACGCACACTTTCCAGCTCCTCCTTCACCTCGAATTCAACCACCGTCTCCTTCCACTCCTACAATATCATCATTTCCATCTTCTTCTTCTCAAATCCACCAACACAACTTCTCAAATTCCTCCTCCCACTCCACCACCACACTCCCTCATCCTCCTCCTCCTTCCCTCTTCTAATTTCACCCATGTTCCACCACCAATTTCACCATCTTCATCATCTTAAACCACCACTACCACCTCCATCTCCACCCTTCCACCTCCCTTCCCCCTTTCCTTTTGGGCCGAACTGGCCAGCTCTGGTCGGCGGCCACCAGGGAACCAGCGTGGCAGGCCACGCCAGAGTCACGGCCAGGCCAGAGGGCCTGAACGTGAGCAGCAGAGGGCAACAACCCCCTCCTTTTTCCCACACCCTTATTTTCTGTCTCACTCTCTAACTGTCCCTCACTCTCTACTGACTCTCTGTACTCTATCTTTCTCTTCTCTCTAGATAATTCTCTTTCTAGCTCTCTCTCTCCCCCTCTCTTCTTTCTCTCCTCTCTTTTATTCTCTTTCTCTCTCTAAAAATATCTATCTATATATTTTAATATAAATATATATTGGCGGTGCATGTTTTGGACTCCGGGATTTTGCGGCGTTTTCCATAATTATAGGCAAGTGTCCTCACCTTGATTTGAATTTTTTCGCTTCGTTGGGTCGACTGTATTTTATATTATAACTGAATTGTACACTGTATTCATGTAGTTGTATGTAGCCGAGTGCCCTAGACTGTATATGTATAGTGCTGAGATGAATGCTTGTACTAGTGTCGTTAAATTCTTGTACATGTACTATGCATGCGATGCTGCTCACTACTACCTTATTACATGCGTGTGATTGACATTAACACTTTTGCAGGTACTATACCCAGCCTCCGGGCTGTGTTCAACCTTCGGGCTTTCTATACCCAGCCTTAGGACTGCGTTTAGCCTCCGGCCTCTCCACTCAGCCTTCAGGCTTTACCACCCTCGGTAGTCTAGATATTATCACACTTATATGTATGCTCGTTTGGTATTAACATCTAGTGCAGCTACCCTTGTACCAACTCAAGGTTTCTGCCCACTCCCGGGCTAGCTACCCAATTGATTTTAGGTCTGTACCCTTATGGATTTCATGGTGGCTACTAAGAGTGCGCCTAGACCTCGAGCGTACTTTACCTCCGGGCTCTCTTGCCTACTTCCTCGAAAGAGGAGTGCGCTTAGACCATTAGGTCTCTCAGCTACGCCTGGTAGGCATGTTTAGTGCTCAGCGCTTTACCACTAGATTCATCTAGACAGAATTCTGTAAGATTTTAGACTTGCCTTTTAAGCCAAGTCCAGTAGTTCTGTCAAGCGCTCTAATGACTAAACACTGTTTGTTGTCCACGCCCTCCAGCACTACTTAAGCTTTACTTGATTGTGCTCGGCTGTTATGCTATCACTTGACATGTTTTCTCTTGATCTGCTAACACTTATTATGTTTTTACCTGACATCTACATGCTATTACCTGACATCTGTCTGCATCACTTAACAACTGATGTGTTATCACCTGACATGCTACTACTTGACACCTGCTCCTATTATGTTATCACTTATCGCTTGCCCCCGTTATGACATGACATATCACTTGTCATCTATCATGTTAACACTTGATCTGTGATTATCACATTTAAGAAAATCATGTACCTGTTATCCTGCATTATATACAATGACCTGTGTTCCTGTTATACATGTACTCATGTACTCCTGAATTCCTGATCATCTCCTGCTTCTGCTATTCTCATAAATTGATAATTACATAATAAATTATAATAAGACAACTTGCACTGGGTCTGAGGGAAACTGATGGGTCTTAAATAGTCATGTTTATGATGGTCATATCGAGTCACGCGTGGTCACATACTTGGAGCTCATCTGGCGGTCACCAGGGATTCCGTGGGGTATACTGCCACCCCTACTACTCCTATTTATTCCTGCCAGGTATGCACACGCCCTAAGCCTATTTCAATGGGATCTGCGATACTCTATTCAATAAGTCCCGATACTTAGCGGTATGTTCCGTCTCAGCGCCAGATACTCCTGGACCGTTGTCTTGGGTATATACGGGGTCCATTCTAAACTTGATTCGTCGAACTCCATCAGTTTTCAAATAACTTGCTCTATAGGTTGTAAGTGAAAGTATGTGGAATAGAACACATACTAAAACCTATAACTTAGACAACCCTAATTATAATAAGATGCTAACATACAATTCGTTGTGTTGTTTTGCAACTCGGGTTGTATACGCTCGGATTATGGTGACATGGGATAAAGGATGTGGATGAGATTTTTCTTGTTTGGATTATTCTTTCGACGTACCAGTCACATGGAGCCGTGCCCTAAACTTGTACAATTGGTTTTGCTCGTATTTGGTTTTATTTAGTTTTTATATTAATTTAGGAGATAGCTGTTGTTACATTATTTGCTTTACTTCTTGCCTCTTTACCTGCTCCTGTATGCATGTGCTCACGACTCGGTTTTCAATACATGCTTATGACTTAGATTTATCGATACACTTGTGCTTATCTCTGCAAGCCATTTGGCATTCACATCACCACTCGTTCGGGAGTTCTGACTCTCCTGAATCCTCATGTCTAGATCTCGAAGCTTGGAGTTTGTGGATTCTCCTAGTTGCCGATCAGAGTGGCGCAATGGTAGCATGGATCATCGACAGACCGTTCGAGCCCTCTCCTTTCGGGCCCCCTGCTCAACTCTCGAGTTTTCCTGTTGTAACTCGTGAGTATCATTTGTACTTTCATACTTGTATATCTCTTTATATTCTTGCATTTGCTCCTATCTGTGATGTAATATTCTTGTAATATTGTGTCACATCTGGTGATAACTTTGTAATTGTACTCATATGTTAGAATGCATAATGCACCACGTATTTCTAAACTCTGATTCTTACCTGTATTGTGCTTAGTGTATGTATGTGAGGGTATTTCTGACCTACGTATATACGTCACAGTAACGTTTCTGTACCCGCGGGACTTGAGAAACACGGACTTTATGAGTCCCGCGTTCAAAGTAAAGACGCGGGTCTCATGTCTCTGAGAAGAGACGCGGACCTCGCGTTGCTGAACATCACGTCTATGAGGTAGGTCTCAGAGCGAGCCTCTTGAGCTCTGTGTTTTGGTGTCCAAATGCAGACTTCGTGGGTCTGATGCAATTCAGAAGAGACTCGGGCCTGAGCCTCGCGTCCTGTATCTGCTGGACAGATGATTTTTTCAGCTTTTTTTCATCTGTTGTCGACGTGCACGACGCCTTTGTTGACATTCAACATTTCAGTTACACTTCACGGGTTGCTGGGAGCCCCCGGTAACTTGGAGCTGAGGAATGTTGAGAGGAGGGGCGTAGCAAGATTGGCCTTCAATGACGTTGGCCTCGCGGGTCTCGTGGGAGATGTTGACGCAGGACACGCAAGCGACACGATCAGAAATGGCGCTGTTTACGCGGGCCATCTTTGGGAAAGTCTCTGAAGAAACTTTAGAGCGAATCTCTGAGGAGACCCTGCAGTATTGCCGCGCCACCTTAGGGCTCTTAGAGCCAGAAGAGAGAAACTCCTCGTACTTTGCCTGGTCGAATTCCACGATAAGTGACTCGACCATTTTTCTCAGGAAGTTGATGTCACCTTGCGTCACAACTTGCTCCTCAGTAGAGAAAGTAGTCCCCAGCGGAGTCACTATCTCTTATACGAGGAGGAAAGTTGAAAATGTATATTGTAAAATTTTTTTGAATCAATGATAAATTACAACAACTCAAATTCCAACTACAAGAAAGGGAAGACACTCAAGCTCAGATGTTCTCCTTATTTAAGGCTTGGTTCTTTGTGTAGCGGTGAAAAGTGAATCTTATTTTTCGTTAACCGGGTGAACGTCAAGCTTCTTCAAAACTCTTCTTCTTAGATCACAGATGGAGTAACACAACTTCTATTCAATGAAATCTCAAAGAGACTTAAGTAAAAGCTTGAACTCAGCAAGTTGGTGTAGAAGAGTTGAACTCTTTGTAAAGCTAATCTTCCTCAGCTAAAAATTCTGACCCCTTTTCAAAACAAATCGAGCTATTTATAGGGGTTTTAGGGTAAAGCCTAAAAGCCCTCCATAATGGGAGTTAACTCCCCTCATTACGTGGGCAGTACTTTACCCAGTAATAGGGGTAGTTATAACTGAGACACAGGGCACCTCTGCAGTTAAAACGCGGGCTTGAGCTCTAGCCATTGAGGTGATGCTGGATGCGGGTCTCGAGCTCCGCGTTTGGGCGCTAGGTGATGTTGAAACACGAGCCTTAAACTCTTTATTTCCTCATTGACGTGATATTAGACGCATGGGTCAAGCTTTGCGTCTGAGACGCGAGCTTCAAACTCTATGTCTAAGCACTAAAGTGGTGCTGAGATGCGGGCTTCAAGCCCTGCGTCTTAACATTGGAGGGATGCTGAGGCGCAAGCTTCGAGCCCTTCGTCTTGGCATTGCACGAGTAGCTTTGATTAGCCTCGCGTCTGAAGCATGGGCTCTATTATCTGATGACTTCAATGATTTTTAGTCTACAACTATATCAATTAGTGTGCTCTAGAAATTTCTTTAACAAATCTCTCTCTCCAGCGCGAAAGCTTCTAGCTCACAATATTCCACAAAGGAAGGAAGTGTCTTGCTGCTACAATTATCCCCGACTGACAATATTTGCATATTAATTAGGGCTTGTTTGTTTCGCCGCAAAATGTCGCAAGTCGTAAGTCGTAAAATGAGAATGAAAAATGCGAATTGTAGGAGAGAAATATATTGTGTTTTACGGTGTTTGGTTGATAAAGTGAAAGTATAAATGAGAAAGTATATTGTGTTTTACGGTGTTTGATTGGTAAAATGAAACTGTAAATAGAAAGTATATTGTGTTTTAAAGTGTCTGGTTGGTAATGTAAAAGTGTAAGTAAAAAAGTTGACCACAAAATTAACTGTAGCAGTGATTTAAATATTATAATACTATTAAATTAAAACTACTATCGCATATTAAATTGTATTAATAAATTTGAGATAAAATATTAATAATATTAATATTTTATTTATAACAATAATATATAAAATATTACTATAATTAGTAAAATATTACTAAAATATTAACTAAATAAATAATATAAAATTTAAAAAAATCTAAAGAATATTGATAAAATTTTAATAATACTAATAAAACATAAATATTGAAAAATATTAAGAAAAATAATAAAATATAGTTATAATATTATTATTAAAAAATACTTGAATATTATTATAATATTAAATTTTATTATAATATTATTGTAATATTATTAACAAAGTAAAATATAATTATAATTTAATAATAAAGTATTATAATGAATTATTATTACAATATTAACATAATAAAATATTAATATAATAATAAAGTATATTATAATATTAATAAAGTAATTATTTATATTTAAAAAATAAATAAATATATAGTAATTTTATATTAAAATATAATATTGTTATATTAATAAAATATTAACTCTAAATAAATTATAAAAATTGGTATAAATATTAATAAATAATAAAGTATTAAATAATAATATTAAATTAAAATAGTAAAATATTAAATATTAAAACAATATTAAAAATAATAAAAAACTAAAGATTAAAATATAAAATAATTAAATAATTAAATAAGAAATTGAACGCCATTAAAAATATTAAATATTTAATAATATTAAATTATATTGATTGTCAGGTAACTGCTTTGAACTACAAGTATAATGCAAGTGAGATTTATATGAACAGAAAATTAACTGTAGCAACTGTAAGAGGGAAAATGTGAGTTTAAAAGTAAGATTTATATGACCATAAATTTAACTATAACAACTGCAAGTAAGAAAATGAGAGTAGCATTTTGCAACTTGTTTTTCAGCAAAACAAATAATGAAAATGAACAAGAAGTTTTACGACTTATGATTTGCGGCGTTTTGCGGCGAAACAAAGAGGCCCTTAGTCATGAACATGATCAAACCTATTAAGGTTTTTTTTTGTTTTTCATTTTCATTTTTTATTTTTTTTTAACTGCTCTTTAAACTGAACCCCAACGCCCAACCATCACCACACGCACGCACGCACGCGCACTCTGGACACATATGTTTAAGTTCTTTGTGCTTTAAAGTTCTCTAGTTGTGTGCGGTTCTTAGATATGATTTTACAATAACGTAAAAAGAGGACATGATTCCTCACGTGCATCGCATGTGATTTTTCGTATCTCTTAATCTCATGTGTGTATACTGTTGAAAAGATAAAATCAGTGGTGGATTTAACTTCATTATTGGTCATAATGGCATCACCAGTAATCCCCACAAGAGCAAACCCCGTCTCTGAACCGATGAAACCGGCTGGAATCCCTCACCGTGATCTCCCTCCCGACAACCACCGACATCGCCTTGATCGCCGCGTGGCAGTCCGTGCACGCTCGGAGGTTCTTCATCACCCGGATCGGCGCGCCGGCCGGAGTTTTCGCCAGCGCGAAAGCAATCGCCAGCCTCTCACTGTGATACATCAGAGACTCGGCCTTGGTCCCTTCATCCACATTCTGAAGGGCACAGCTGGTGTCTGGCCTGTACCCAGCCTTCTCAATCTCCTCCCCAAGCTTCAGCAGCGTCAATCTGATCTCGTCGTTGATCTCGTTGTTCGACGAGAAGGTGTAGACCTTGTTCTTGATCTCCACCCAGCTGTACCCTGTCTCTTTCCGGACTCCCCGGTCCCTCATCAGCTTCTTCACCCTCGCTGCCTCCTCCCATTTCCCAGCCTTAGAGTAGATGTTCGACATAATGACATACGGAGCAGCCTCGCTCAGCCCCATGCCGAACAGTCTCTCGGCTGCTTTTCCGGCCAGTTCTTGATTCCCATGGATTCTGCTCGAGTTCAGGACTGAGTTCCATATGATCTGGTCTGGCTCGAATGGCATTTGATCGATCAACCTCTCCACCTCATCAAACCGCCCAACGCGACCCAACAAGTCCACGACACAAGAGTAGTGAACCCTCTTCGGCTTCACCATGTAGACCTCCTCCATCGACTCGAAACACTGAAGACCTTCGTCCACAAGCCCGCTGTGGCTGCAAGCCGAGATGACAGTCAGAAACGTGACCCAATCGGGCCTGAACCCTAACCGAACCATCTCGTCTAGCATCGATATGGCCTTCTTGCCCTCGCCATTGTGGGCTAAAGCAGTCATCATGGCATTCATCGACACTAGGTTCTTCTCCGGCATTTCTTCAAACATCTTGTAAGATTCTTCCAGGCAACCACACTTCGCGTACATGTCTAGTATCGTACAGCCAGAGAACACACTCGACATGTTGCCTGATTTCACGACATGTGAATGAAGTTGCTTCCCTAGGCCGAGCGAGGCCAGGGCAGCCGATGATTTGATAACAGAAGCAAATGTGGCTCGATCTGGGCTCAGCCCGACCCGTCTCATGTTACAAAACAGGCTCAGTGATTCCTCATACCGCCCATTCTCGACATGGCCTGATATCATGGCTGTCCAGGAGACTGTGTTCTGATCTTTTCTGTTAGCGAAGATGAACTCGGCCTTGTCCATGACACCACATTTCGCATACATGTCGATAAGTGAATTGGCAACGATATCATCAAGAAATTGGCCTGTTACCATCACTTGTGCGTGAATCTGCTTACCCAGTTCAAGGTCAGGTACAGAGGCTGCGAAGCTCGACAGACTTGGGAAAGGGAACTGCTTGCGGTCGAACCCAGCCACCGCCATTTCCCGGAACAGCTCGAAGATCTCTGCCCTCTGTCCACTCCAGCAATAACCAGAGATCATCACATTGTACGATACGTTATCTCTTTCCTCCATCCGATCGAAAATGGCTCTCGCCTCACCGATGAGATCACATTTCGAGTAGAAGTCTAGCAAAGAATTGGAAACAAACACATTCCACTTGAAATTGGACCGAATCACGAGACTGTGAACCTGGCAGCCGAGGCCCTGATCGCATAACCCAGCAGCGGCAGTCAAGATGCCAGAAAACGTGAACTGCGAAAGCTTGAAGCCCAAACTTCTCATTTCGGTAAATAGATCGAGGGACTCCTGATAAAATCCTTCCTTTGAAAAACCCATCACCATCGCGTTATACGACACCCCATCTCTCTCGGGCATCTCATCAAAATGCTTCCGAGCTGAACTCAACCGTCGACACTTGCAGTAAGAGTCAACCAAAGTGTTGTTCACCACAGTATTCGACCGGAATCCTAGTTTGACAATCTGGGCATGCACCTGAACCACCCAATTCGACGCGTTGAAATCCTGGCACGAACCTAGAATCGCGGCAATGGAAACATGATCAGGGCTCACACCAATTCCCTCATCCGATTAAAAAACTCAAACGCTTGCCGGGTTTGGTTCGACTGGGAGTAGGCCCCAATCATGATGGTCCAGGTGACCTCGTTGCGGTCAACAGTGCGATCGAAGAGCCTGCGGGCCTCATCGACTTCTCCGGACTTGGCGTAGCCCGATGATGCGGTTCGAGGTGAAGATGTTCTTGTTGGACATTTCGTCGAACATCTTGCGTGCATTTGAGAGCTGGCCATTTTTTATGAGCGCTTCAATGAGGTGGTTGGAGTTGTAAGTTTGGGGATTGAATCCAGTTTTGATCATTGGGGAATCTACATGGATTGATCTTCTGATTGTGGGATTTGAAGTGAGGGCAGAAATGGCGGGAATATCTTGGGTTTTTTGAATGGTTTCATTGAGAGTTGAGGTCCGATGATTTTGTGAGTGCAAGGTTTGGGCGGGATTTTGTTTGTTTTTAAAAGGAGTTAACGGGTGACCCGATAGCCCAAATGCAGTTGGGTGTTGGGTTTTGGATCTTTCGTATTTAGTCTGGATGCGGACAGTTATCAATTACTTTTAGCACAATCATTAGCCCAAACACAATCCATTCAAAATCAAAAAAAAATAAAAAATAAAAAATTGAGAAAGCATTCAAAATCAAATTGTAACCGGTCAATTGTAACAGCGAGTAATAGTTATGATTAAAAATCCAATTACAACAACTGCAATCTCTATTGTCCATTTTCAGCCTATATAAAAGGCACATATCCTAGCATTTATATGCATATCCTAACACTTGAATATTTTAAACATTATATATCAAAATGAACGGTCCGGATCATCTATTCGAGTGAGAACAGTTTCTCACGGGAGCTTCCGTGAACTCCACGACCGGGCACCCCATGGATGATCCGAACCGCTCATCTTAATCTGCATACTCTAGTTAGACTACCAATGAAAAATCACGTGATTCCGAACTTTTTTGCCAATACATCAAATGACATTTTTATTCTACGGCTAATATAAAAAAAATTGTAACAGCTTAATGCATGAGTAAAAGGCTCAGAATAGCGCGATTTTCATTAGTAGCCTAATTAGAATATGTAGATTAAGATGAACGGTTCGGATCATATACAGAGTGGTCGGTCGTGGTTCGCATGAAGCTCCGGTGAGAACCTTTTAAAAACAAAGAATTGTGTTCGTTTTTTAATGGAAAAGAGAATGGAAAGAAAGAGATGATTAAGAGAAATTGCAACTTTTAGAAAAGGCTTTGGAGAAGGTGAAAATAAACTTTGAAAATCGTTTGGTTTGTTTTAGATATAAGAGGAGAAGATCCGGGCTCACTAATGTTTAACTCAACTATGTACTTATCTCAAGGAAATTTGGGTTGCATCACTTTTATTTTGAACCATAAACCTTTAGCTTCTTTCAATGTCCAAGTAAAACAAATAAGATCGTCTCATTTAAATCTTAAGTCCTTTCATTACAAATCATTAAGAAGTGAATATTAAACCATCAAGAGCGAAGAGGCAAGCATGAAATAAAAACAGTTCAAAGAGATTTGTGTTTTGAAAGTACACGTTTAAAGTAAAGAAATCATCATGTGCTTTCAAGAACAAAGTTTTAACATAGGCACTTTATGCTTCAAAAAATGTTGCTTGTTATGAAATCAGTCAAGAGAGAAGTGAAAGAAGAGATCCATTAGTGAGCCCAGAAAACCGTTTACTTATCCATAGAAAATAATGAAGAAAGCATAGACATAATGCAAACCATACCGTACTGCAAGTGGAAGAAAACGCGGCTCGACTCTTATATTGATGTCACTTCAATCTTCAAGTACAAGCACTCAATTCCTCTCTCTCACAAGTTTTGATACTGGACTACAAAGGAAAAAGCAAGATTACAACTTTTATGCTAGCTAACAAAGAACCTAAATCCTAAGAAAATAAACACAAATTCTAATCATAATCTTCGCTGCATTTTTCTTTGCTGAACCCCATATTTATAGCCAAAAACCAAACGAGTAGGATCCCGGGAAGATTGGGGGAGCAAACGCTCCCCCAACAACCACTAACAAGCCGCGAAAACACGGCTTGGGCCGCGTTTCCGCGGCCCTGGTGTGGCCAGGTGGCCACACCAAAAGGGGGGGAGATCACTGGTTTGGTGTGTAGCCCGTATCTTCTGCTGGTTTTCTTGTGTTTCTGCTCCAACCGTTGACGAAACAGCCTTTGATTGTGTGGCTTCAAGCGCTCGATTCAGGGAGGATTCTTCTCAACCTCTTGATATGCCAAGATTTACCCCTGATTTCTTCATTTCGAATTTATTCTGAATTAATTCAGAATTTGGTAGGCTTTTGGGCTTGTTTCTCTTTTCTTTCTTTGAGCACTTGGGTCTACATTTAGCAAAGAAAAAGAAAACTTATTAATAGGATTTATTAGCTAAAAAGCATGTAAGGTGACAATGTATGCAACATATGTGACAAATCATCGACCTTTGTCGCGACTCCGTTTCCACGTATTTTGGGAAGCGGGGCGTGACAGGGTTTTCTTTGTATCAGAGCCAGGTTCGACATAAAAGGAGAACCTAGTTCTTACCGGTTACCTGAGACAAGTTACATTTACACTGCAATATACATATACTATTCACATGATGATACTGAGTCCACTTGAGAATCAATCGTTCTTCCCTTCTAAATCCATCTCTTTAATCTCTTGATGTCTCAGATTTCAACTTTCCTTTCGGAGCGATCTATATTTTTCTTATTGATTCCTATCTTTCATCTCTGTTCTTTTCTCCTGATTTTGACTCTTGGACCTGGCCTTTAGATATGATAGATAACAAAAATCAGAGCACGCAGCGGAAGCGTGGTGGGCTTATAACGCATCAAGAAGCGACGTGGAAGACGAGAAGACAATATTAACATCAGTTATTCTTTTTATTTTCTCAAATTGCTTAATATCTATTTCTTAACTTTAATCTTCTATTCATTACCCGCTTTATTGAAATTTCGAGGACGAAATTTTTATTAAGGTGGGTAGAATGTAATATCCCTAATCTAAAATACTGTATTTTTATTTTTCTAAAGTATTTATTTTATTTTACTGGTGATATTATTATTATTTATTAGCTCGAGTTACAGTACAAATTATTTTAAGACAGTAAATGGTATTTTAGCCTTATAATTATATTTAGCATTATTAAGCATTATCATTTTATTACTAGCTAGTATTTTTCTCATTACTATGTTACTAGTATTATTATTATAGTTGCTATTATTGTTAATATTGATATTGTTATTATTCTTATTCATATTGTATTGTTTTAGTCATTATTATTAATGGTAGTATTTTTATCAAGTATTATTAGATAAGATTTTTAATGTTAATAATTTTTATTACTATTATTGTTATTATTATTGTAATTATTATTGTTAATTATTATTATGATATTGTTAATCACTATTAGTAGTATTATTATTTCATCAAAGCCCAATAAGCTCAGCCCATTCTCCTTTTCCTTTTATTTTCTTTTCTTTTTTATGCTAAGCCCACATGAGCCAAGCCCACTTCTTATTTTCATTCTTTTCCTCTCCTTCTTCTATTTTTCTTTAAGCCCAAAAAAAAAAACTAAGCCCACAAGCCCACCCTCTATTTTTCCTATTCTTATATTACTTATTTCTTCTAACTAAAGCCTAAATATAACTCATAACCCATTACCATGAGATCCTTACCCATTAACCAAAACCCAATCCTAATCCTAATCCTAATTTAAATCCTAACAAAAATCACATCTAAATAGGATCACTTTGAGATTTTTAGCAATCTTCAATTCTAATCCTAATTTACTAAATTAAGCAATCTAAACCTAATTAGAATTCAGGTTTCTAAAATCTCTAATGACCTATATAAAGACCTAACTCCTTTTTTTTCTCTTCTACCTCAAGAGAAAACCCTAATCTAAAATCTACCCACTTCCATCTCTTCCTTCTCCTCAAGCGGATGGTAAATGAAAAAAGGGCTTCAAGAAGGATTGAGGAGCAAGCAAGGAGGAACAACTCAAGTAAGTAAATCTAACCTTGTGAATTAAATTTTAGTTCTTGTTTCAAAGAAAAAATAAAAAAATAAATTAAAGTGGAACCACAAGATTAATTTATTTATTTCAGAAAACTCATTTTTTCTTCCCGTAATTAATATGATACAAGTAATCTAATCAATATCGTGTTTATACAAGGGTCTTCCATGAATTTTTTTTTGTATACATCAAAACTCAATTCAAAAATTCAACAAAAATGCATGTCGTAATACATATATAAATTTATACATCCTTCTTTAAAATTTCTACAATTTAGAAAATTGAAATTTCAAAAAAAATTTAAATTACAAAAAAAAAGAGCAAGCACTGCTCTCGGCTTGGCCGAAAGCAAGCTCTGCACAGCAGGGTCGTGCCCTACTGTGGGGCCTGGCCCGGCCTGGCCGGGCCGGGCCTGGCCTAGCCCGGGCCTGGCAGGCCTGGGCTCGGCTAGGCTGCACAGTCAGGGCCATTGGGCCTGTAAAAAAAAAAAAGAATTTTCTGGACCAGGCCTAGGCCTGGCCTAGTCCAGCCCGGGCCTAACCTGGGCCTGGGCAATTAGAGTTATAATTAAAAAAAGAAAGAAAAGAAAGAAAGAAAGAAGAATGAATATAAAAAAAAAAAGTTAAAAATATAAAAAAAATAGAGAAAATAAAATAACAGCGTACAATATTTCTACAATCTATGATAAATTTTTTTTAAATAAATAGCAACATGAAATTTAAATCAAATCACCCACTTTAAAACCATTTCTCCTTAATGGTAAATCTAGACCCGTTAAGCATTTTAAAGATTTAAAGCCTACTAAAAATTCAACAAAAAAAAAAAGAAATTGGTTTAAATTAAACCTACTAAATTCATTAACCTAGAGGATCAGACTCCCCAACCTTAAGTTAATTAATCAAGATTAAATAAATAAAAGATCCTAACAATTTCTATTGAAATAATTTATGTGGATTTACAGGGATTCCTAGAATTTCAGTGCTTTGGATTGTGATCGAGTTCAGGAGAGTATTTTCTTTTTCTTCTATAATTCTATTTTGTGAGTGTTTCACTTCTTTGTTTAATTTTATTTATTTGTTGTGAGTGTTCGTTCTTGTACATTTCCTTATTTACCGTTGCCGGTATGCATTTACATGTTACACTTATCATTTCATGTGGTTTTCTGTTATATGGTATCAGTTTGGCTACTTGTACTACTTCATGAGACACCCATGATTGCTCACTTTATTTACGTAGTTGATAGGAGCTTGTATCAGTGCCATTTCATGTATTGGTAGTTTATCGTTGTTTGCTTAGGTCTAGTTTTGATACACCTTAGACTGTGACTTTCCTCAGCTCGATCTTGAGGTTGATATAATTGGTATTAGTTATCAGATTTGATATTAATCCTGAATATCTTGATTTACATGAGAAACTTGATCGTTTATCATGATATCTACCTGGTACTATTGTCTATGTTACTTAATTGCTGGGAAAATATTGTTACACGGTAACAACACCGTCATGTTATACTTATTACATATTCCTGTTATACGGTATACTGTTCATTGATATTATATATTCTTGTTATACCGGTATCCTGATTACATATTGATATTGTTACCGTGACTACCACCGAGTTATCCCAGTGATTCAAGTAACATGCATATTAAGTAATCTTGATAAACTAATAACATGATATTAAACAACTTACACTGGGATTGGGGAGATTGATGGAGGAGACATCGTCTCTATTTTGGGTGGACCTAGGATTTAGGTTGCGCAGCCGAAAGAGGGTTCCACTGCAGGGTTCCCGTGGGGTGACTGGCACCCCGTCCTGTTTCCTGTTCCTGTTATACATGTTATACATGTACCTGTTCCTATTATACATGTTCCTGACTACCTTGCGGTAGGTCCTGGTTCAGCGCCAGGAGTCTGGGCCGTGGTCCCGGGTATGCACTGGACCCACCTAAAACACAGACAATGTCTCCAACCGATCAGTTTCAATAACTGAGGACCTCGATTGGCATGTGTAGTAGGCGTAGTATGGGATGCGTCTATTACATGTGGCAATTGGTGTTCGCTAACATAATTAATAATGATAAACTGTTAGTGTATTGTGACTAACCGTGATCCCGACTGTATATATACATATAAACTATGATAGATATAGGATTATACACCAGACTAGTGACATATGCTAAGTTACACATCTTGACTTTGGTTGTTTGTTTACAGTTGTAATAGTTGTCTTTTCTCTACATACTTGTAATTATTCAGTTATACTTCAGTTATTTGTTTAACATGTTATTTAGTTATCCTATGTTTGCAGTTATCTTGTTATTATACTGTGCACATTGTTTATATGCACGAGCAGTCCTCTTTACACACACTCATTAGGTCGCTTCTGACGACCCTGGATTCGCACGTCCAGGGATTTTTGGACACCTTCTTATGTTGTTAGGTGTTCGTGTGATCGTACGCTTCGCGAGGAGCTGGAGTCTCTCTTTTCTGACTATAGGTATTCTTGTTCTTTTATTCATATTATTTCCTGATTCTATCTTTATCGTATCCAGTTGCCATTTCTTTCCTGTATTCATCTGTTATCATTGTGTTAGATATTTATATGTCATATTGCAGTGATATTAATTTATCATAGTAGATTTTTAACAGCTTGTTCAAGTTACTTTATGCTTAGCGTGTATGCGTGGGGTATTTCCTCGCGTATATACATCGCCGACCTTCATCGCGACTCCGTTTTCACGTATTTTGGAAATCATGTCACGCCCCGCTTCCTAAAATACGTGGAAACAGAGTCGCGATGAAGGTCGGCGACGTATATACGTGAGAAAATACCCCACGCATACACGCTAAGCATAAAGTAACCTGAATAAGCTACAAAATCTACTACGATAAATCAATATCACTGCAATATGACATATAAATATCTAACACAATGATAACAGATGAATAAAGGAAAGAAAATGATAACTGGATGCGATAAAGATAGAATCAGGAAATAACATGAATAAAATAGCAAGAATACCTATAATCAAGAAAAGAGCGACTCCAGCTTCTTGTAACGCGTACGAGCTCAATGAAACCTGAACAATATAAGAAAATGTCCAATACCCTGGACGTGCGAATCCAGAATCGTCAGAAGCGACCTAATGAGTGTGTGTGTAAAGAGAAAGGTGCTCGTGCATAAAAAAATAATGTAAGCAATAACATGATAATCTGAAAATAAAAGATAACAAAATAATCAATATCAATAGCAAACTATGAACGATATATAACTGATAACATGATAACAGAGAACAACTGATGTCAAAATATATAATCTAACATATGTCACTAGTCTGGTGTACATTCCTATATCTATCATAGTTTATACATATATATATATATATACATATATATATACATATATATATATACAGTCGGGTGATCACGGTTAGTCACAATACATTAACAGTTTATCATTATTAATTATGTTAGCGAACACCAATTGTCACATGTAATAGACGCATCCCATACTACGCCTATTACATGTGCCAATCGAGGTCCTCAGTTATTGAAACTGATCGGTTGGAGACATTGTCTGTGTTTTAGGTGGGTCCCGTGCATATCCGGGACCACGGCCCAGACTCCTGGCGCTGAACCAGGACCTACCGCAAGGAGTCAAGAACATGTATAACAGGAACAGGTACATGTATAACATGTATAATAGGAACAAGAAACAGGACGGGGTGCCAGTCACCCCACGGGAACCCTGCAGTGGAACCCTCTTTCGGCTGCGCAACCTAAATCCTAGGTCCACCCAAAATATAGACGTTGTCTCCTCCATCAATCTCCCCAATCCCAGTGTAAGTTGTTTAATATCATGTTATTAGTTTATCAAGATTACTTAATATGCATGTTACTTGAATCACTGGGATAACTCGGTGGTAGTCACGGTAACAATATCAACATGTAATCAGGATACCGGTATAACAAGAATATATAATATCAGTGAACAGGATACCGTACAACAGGAATATGTAACAAGTATAACATGCGGGTGTTGTTACCGTGAAACAATATTTTCCCAGTAATTAATGGTAACATGGACAAGATAGTTATCAGGTAGATACCAAATATAATCAGTCAAGTTTTCTCAGGTAAATCAAGATATTCAGGATGAGTAATGACCAACTGTCATGAATAAAATAATCCGAGCAATGTACATAATCAACTCATATCCTCAAAGTCATCGATATGTCCATCCTCTAAGTCATCAATAAATCAGATCGATCAATAGCTGTCATAAAACTCCGAACATGTAATATAGTCACCGATATCAATGAAATCATTCTCATAATAACTCTATCTCCATAACTGAAATAGTCAAGAACCAATCATGAAGTAATATATATATCCTCGAGATCAAAATCAGATTTATCCAACCATAATCAAGATCATAACTAAAGAATATAACGTCCTCGATCAACATAACATCTCAATCATCTCTACATCTAATAAGATCATTAGTACTCAATCAAATCATTAGGGTAATTCCAAAAGTCTTTATTTCATCAATCCAAATCAAAGATCATAATTGAGGAGTGCCACATCCTCGATCAATATGAAATCTAAATCCTCCATATATCTAGTAGTCAATATCAATAAGGTCATCAATACATCAGTCAAACTCATCAATGTGAAAATCTAGAAATAATAGCTCCTAACAGTCTAAAATTTCATCCCATCATATACATCAGAGCCAAGGGTATTATATTCACACGTTTGATCATAATCCAACCATTATACATCACATCTACAAATCAATCGAAACTCAAATAAAAGAATATGAAGCTCAGGTCAATCCCAACTCTAAATAAGTCTATATCGATCCAAAATCAGGAAAGTCAGTGTATTGGTACAACAACGTCATATCTACCTATTCATAATATCCAAAATAATTCTGGTTAGAATAGTAACCAAATTTGTCCGATAAATACCACACAACATTTGAATCTCTAATCCTCAATCATCCATCAATCAGCCTCAAGATCAATATACTTATATCCTAAGATTTATCACAACTAGGTCAGTTGCTAGGTCAAGTCCTATCCACAGTATATCAATACTAAGTCTAAGCTAACAATGACAATCTACCAACACATGAAATGATATTGATACAAGTTCATATCAACTACATAAATAAGGTGAACAATCATTGGCGTCTCATGAAGTGATATAAGTAATCAAGCTGGTAAAATATAATAAAAAATATATGAAATGATAAAAGTAACATGTAAGTGCATACTGACAATAGTAAATAAAGAAATACACAAGAACATACACTCATAAAATAGAATTATAGAAGAAAAAGAAAACACTCACAATAAAATTAAATAAAATTAAAAAAGAAGTGAAACACTCACCTAAGCTAGATCACAATCCAAAGCACTGAAATCATAAGGCTCCAATAAATCTACATAAATTATTTAAATATAAATTGTTAGATTTTTAAAAAGATATTTTAAGGAGTTTAAATCTTAATTAATTAGTTTGGGAGTTAGAAATATGATTCTTTAGCTTTAATGAATTTAGTAGTTTAATTTAAACTAATTTCTAATTTTTGTTAGATTTTTAATAGGCTTCAAACTATTAAAATATTTAACGGGTCTAAATTTAACATTAAGGAATAATGGTTTTTAAAGTGGGTGATTTGAATTAATTTATATTGGTATTACTCTAAAATAGCAAGTAGAAGTATTATAAATTATTGTTTACATTTTTCTCAATTTTTTTATATTTTTAATAAATTATTTTAACATGCAAATCTTGTTTCTTTCTTTCTTCTTTTGTTTTCTTTTCTTTTTTTTTTTTCTCTTTTTTTTATTTATAACTAATAGCCCAAGCCCAGACCCAGGCTCAGGCCCAGCTTAGGCCCGGGCTGGACCAGGCCAGGCCCAGGCCTGGTCTGTGATTTACTTTTTCTTATCTTTTTTTTTTTTTTTGGAACAGGCCTAAGGCCTGTTGAGCAGCCTTCCTGGCCGGGTCAGGCCAGGCCGGCCCTGTCCCAGCCGGGCCAGACCTGGCTCTGATACCAAGAAAACCCTGTCACACCCCGCTTCCCAAAATACGTGGAAACGGAGTCGCGACGAAGGTCGGCGACGTATATACGCGAGGAAATACCCCACGCATACACGCTAAGCCTAAAGTAACCTGAACAAGCTGTTAAAAAATCTACTATGATAAATTAATATCACTGCAATATGACATATAAATATCTAACACAATGATAAAAGATTAATACAGGAAAGAAATGGCAACTGGATGCGATAAAGATAGAATCAGGAAATAAAATGAATAAAAGAACAAGAATACTTATAGTCAAGAAAAGAGAGACTCCAGCTTCTCGCGAAGTGTACGATCACACGAACACCTAAACAACATAAGAAGGTGTCTAAAAATCCCTGGACGTGCGAATCCAGGGTCGTCAGAGAGCGACCTGATGAGTGTGTGTGTAAAGAGGACTGCTCGTGCATATAAACAATGTGCACAGAATATAACAAGATAACCGCAACATAGGATAACTAAATAATATGTTAAACAAATAACTGAAGTATAACTAAATAATTACAAGTATGTAGAGAAAAGACAACTATTACAACTGTAAACAAACAACCAATGTCAAGATGTGTAACCTAGCATATGTCACTAGTCTGGTGAATAATCCTATATCTATCATAGTTTATATGTATATATTCAGTCGGGATCACAGTTAGTCACAATACATTAACAGTTTATCATTATTAATTATGTTAGCGAACACCAATTGCCACATGTAATAGACGCATCCCATACTACGCCTACTACACATGCCAATTGAGGTCCTCAGTTATTGAAACTGATCAGTTGGAGACATTGTCTGTGTTTTTAGGTGGGTCCCGTGCATACCCGGGACCACGACCCAGACTCCTGGCGCTGAACCAGGACCTACCGCAAGGTAGTCAGGAACATGTATAACAGGAACAGGTACATGTATAATATGTATAACAGGAACAGGAAACAGGACGGGGTGCCAGTCCCCCACGGGAACCCTGCAGTGGAACCCTCTTTCGGCTGCGCAACCTAAATCCTAGGTCCACCCAAAATACAGACGCTGTCTCCTCCATCGATTAAAGAATGGAAATATAAACGTTTCCTAGAACTTTTGGCGATGTGGCACCAATCCTTATCTATTTCTTAAAATTACCATTAAATAATTATTTTTTAATATTAGTATAACAATTAATAATAGAAAAATTATTATCTTATTACTTAACAACATTAATAGTTATTATCTAATGATATTACAGATAGGGGGATTTCATTTCAGCCACCTATGTCAAATAGGTATTAGGAAAAAATTCACTCACAAAAATTAATTCGCTTCAGTCACCCTTTTTTTTTAAAGAAAGAGGGCGCGCGGTGAAAACGACTTAAATGACCCCGCAATATTAAGCTGAGGACTGCGATCATTATCGCAACCCTCACATAAAATGTCATGTTTCTGAGTCTTTATAAGAGTGCGACAATGATTGCAGTCCTCTTTATTAGGACTGCGACCATGATCACAGTCTTCGCAAAAATGTCTTATTTTTTTAGTCTTTATTAGGACTTCAAATATGATACAGTCCTCACAAAAACACAATTTCTCAGCCTATATTGGGACTGCAACAATGATCACAGTCCTTGAAAAATGTCCTAATTTTCAATTAATAAAATAATTGAGACTATAATCGCAGTTTTCTAATAATAGACTGTGACCATCATCGCATCATTAGTCCTCATATCAGCATTGCCATCATCAGCAGACCCCCTGTTCACTAATATTGAATGATCCCCAATGCTTTCCAAATCTAAATATCACAGTGATCACAAATACAAACAAAACTCATCGCGAGTACGAACAAACGAAATCTACAAAAAGTTGATCACAAAACAAAATTGGTCCGGGTGCCCCCTGCGACCCCAGGAGGGGCTTATCACCCCTTCCAACCCCTACGTCGACCTTATCGCGAAGGTCGATCCGCGAATTACTTTGCAGCGGGTTGAGGGGAAAGCAATGTCAGGGGCGTTGGAGAAGGGTAAAAAAAAAAGTGAAAATATATAAAGAAGTGGTGGTTAGAAAGAATTATGCTGATGTGGATGAGACTCTAGCGAATAAAAATAAAAGGTGAGTTTTTTTCCTAATTATGAAGGAAAGTAAGTGGTTGTAGCGAATTTTTCCTACTAAATAATATTTTTTTAAAAATATTAGCAACTATTACTTATAGAAATAATTATCATAGCATTACAATAATGGTATTAATAATTATTTTCTAATTAGTAAATTTCCACTAATTAGTTAAAATTCATATTTAATAATTTTTTTAATAATATTAGTTTCAGCATAATTAGGTGTTTAGTTATTGATTATGAATATAAATATTTTGTATTATATCTGGCAGATCCGAAACACAGTTCCGATATTTCCCATCCGATATTATTATAATAGTTTCGGAATATGCTTCGGATCTAAAAGCGGGTTTCAATCCAAACCCTAATTTTCCAATGCGATCCGCGGATTGGCCGCGGCCGAAGCCCCGCCGCTGCAATTTAAACCCCTCCCCCTCCTCCATTGTTCTCCTCCTTCTCTGGCTCGAGATTTTTTCTCACCCTAACCCTAATTCTCACACACTCTCATCATCGTCGCAATCACAACAATGGGCTTCAACTTCATCGTTGAGAAAAAGGCTCGACGCGCCGCCTTCCGCAAGCGGAGCAGCGGGCTTCTGAAGAAGGCCGAGGAGCTCTCCACTCTCTGTGACGTCGACGTCTGCCTCTTCATCGTTGGCGACGGGGCCATTGAGGGAGTCCATTGGCCCACATCTCCTTCAGAGCTTCAGCGCATTGTTGGGTTGTTTCACAGCAGCCGCAATGCGATGATCAAGGAGGAGAAGAAGAAGAAGAAGGGGAATAAGAACCAGCATCCCTCTGCCTCTGCCTCACATTCACCGAGGGAGATGCAGGTGATGCCCTCATTGAGGGAGGATTTGAAGTCTGCAATCGCCGAGGGCAGAGAAAGAATTGGTCATCTCCTTCTTCAAAGGGAAACAGAGCAGTTGCCATCATCATCATCATCATCAGCGCTTCAAGTTCAAGAAGGTCTCGACAACAGCAATTGTTCTAGCCCTCAAAGTTTGAATCTTGATCATAATTTTGATGGCAGCAGCAACGGTAAAGGATTCGACGAGGGCAACATTTCCAGTTCTCAAAGTTCGAATCTTGAGAGTTTGAATCTTGGAAACCACCAACCGCTGCCTATGCCCATCTGCAGCAGCAGCAGTTGCACTACTTGTACCGATATGCTGCTAGGGAACAGAATTAACGATGACGACGATTTCGACTTCTTCTCTCAATTGCTTGCGCTGACTGGTGTTGAAGCCGAAGTTGACGATTGTACGGATGAAATTGCCTGTTCCCGTTCCAGCCTGGACTACACTGAAAGCAATAGCCTCTGCTGGTCCAATTCACTGAATAATGCAGCAGTTGAAGATCCAGTTGCAGTCACAGAGCCTTCCAATGAGTTTGAGATGATGCAGATTGCTTCACTCCTCAGCGCTCCGGATGATGTTATTGCTACCATCCCTTCCACCGAGATTGAGATGATGGATGGCTTCTACTTTTGACTTCATTTCATTACATTTGGTGGTTCATTTTTGGGTGAAGGATTTTGATATATGTATGTATGTGAGGGTAACAACTAAATGGAGAGTTGATTGATGCGTCAGTTCAATTCAAGTCAACAATGTTGATATGATATCTATATGTGTATTATTGATTAATACAAAAATACATTACTAAAACATTCATTCATTTATTCATTCAAGCTGTGTATCTTTCTCTCATTCTCTTTCCCCCCTCCTTTCATTTATGTGGTGAAAGAACCTGGCAACTACATCTCCTCCTAATATTAGACACAGGTCTTGCTAAATTGATATCATGACAACCAATACGTCACAGATAATTTATTTTTTTTTCCCCATCTCAAAGTTCAACGGCTTGGCATGGCTGGGAAAGTGCCTTATAATCAAGGACTTTCCCTGTTTCTTTAGTGCCCTTCCATGAAGAAAGGTATTATGTTTGGCTTTTTAAGCAATTCAACCAGTGCTGCTTGAATTTCATGAAGTTTGCATAGTATGCATTACGGGTGGATTGCAATGTAGTCTGGATGTTCGAATATGGAAGGAAACTTTTGTATTTTCTTATGTAGGCATTGGATGCAGGTTTGAAAAAATTACATTAAGAAGCAAGCAATTTGGTGCGGACTATAAAGTTCAGGCCATAATTAGTTCAAGCTTATGTTCCTTTCTTAATATTTGAAATTTGTTCGATTTGTTTCTTCAATTCACTAAGCATTAACTTTGTGCGTGCTTATGTCCCACGATATTCATATGTAGACATTGGATGCAAATTTAAAAACTTACATTGCGAAAGAGCAACTAACAGAGATTATAGTTCTGTATCTCATAAAAAGAAATCTTATCTTATCAAAAAAACATAGAAAGAAAACAAATCTCCTTACATTATAAATCCACTAACCTAAATAGATGCTTCATTTGTCTCCTTCCCACTGAATGATCGGCAGTCATTGCAATCTTTTCCTATCATTGTTTAATACTTGGATTTGCATATTTGAGTGTTATTAGGAATATTAAATTAGGGAGAGTCATGAAATCCTCAGCATATAAGGGTTATTGCGAACCCTTAAAAGTAATTGAAAACAAAGCATAAATCTTTATCTGCTTATGGGACATCAAGGTGTCTTTTATCAGTTCCAATCAGTATAAACTTCTATGGGATGGAAATTCTCAATCAACATATTTGAGTGTAAGAATGTAATGGATGCAACATGTATAGCATATAGGAAATTGAATGTAGCCGCATCAGTTTTAGGTGTCCGTCTTGTGACTTCTACCTGCTAGATCTGCTAGTGAGGCCTAATTCATATGTTACCCTCACGCCGCTTCATTACTTTCTGTTGGAATTGAAGAATATAAAGGTGAATCTTCGAGTTGAATTATGGCAAGATCCGTTGATGGAATCAACCGGATGATGGTTGGAGTGTGTTCTCCTTCCATTTGTGATGAACGTGGTATATTCACATGTTCAATTCCGACTTCGAATGAATGAGATATTCAAGTCCAAAGATTGCCTAATTCAAAGCCAAAACGGGACTAAAGGTAGCTTAAAGCATTTAGTCCCACATTGGCCGTGGGATGGAAGTTTGTGGTGTATATATAGAGAAAATTGAGAACAAAGGGCGTGCCCTTTGGGTACTTGGAGTTTTCGCGCGCGAAAAGGAGGGAACTATGCACGTATGTGCGCGCGCGCGCCGCCGCTGGCGGCGGCGGCGGCCGGCCGGCGCCGGAGCCGGGCTCGGGCTCGGGTCCGGGTTTGGGTCTGAGTGAGTTCGGGTTCCCTACCTGGCCTGGTTCTTTTTGAATTGGGTCTCAAGGTATGATCCGAACCAGATCCACTTCCAAACCAGACCGGACCCGATCCACCAACAGGTTGCGAACCTGTTGGACTGCCCGCTCCGCTGTCAGGATCTGAACCGATCCGCCAAAGGTTGCAGCCTTTGGTTGGGTTCAGACCTGAAGGCCCCTTTTGAAATGCTATATAAAGCATTCCAAGTTCTCATTTTAATACACACAAAATCTGAGATTTCTCTCTCTCTCTCTCTCTAAGTTCTGACTTCGGTTTTGAACTGGGCTCCAGCGAAGTGGGGAATCCACGACTTCCAGAGCAACTTCCAACGAAGTGGGAATCCGCGACTTCCAAGTGAAGTGGGAATCCAAAGCGACTTCCTAAAGGAGATTCTGTCAAAATTCTTCATCCTTCCTACGTCCTCAACAGTGGGTGTTCCTCCAAAAGAGTAAGACAAATATTCATTTGAAATTTGTCGTTATACCGCTGTTTTGCTAATCCTGTGTAGGTACTGGTTGACTACGGTTCGACCGTACGGTAATTTGGTAGTGCTATCTAAATACCGTGAAGAAGTGTTGTATCTTGGAGACCAGCGTCCATTATCCCGTTAGCACCGGTGTGGGGACGTAATTGTCTTAAGGAGATTCGCTGTAAGCGTACCTCACTTCAAATACTGTATAAGGGGACTAAGTCCTTTATACAGGGGATATACTTTACAGTATATCGAGATTGACTTAGATTTAGTCTAAGTGTTACTGTATAAGTGGATTAAGTCCTTTATACAGGGGATATACTTTACAGTATATCGAGACTGACTTGGATTCAGTCTAATTGGTGCTTAAACCAAGGAAGGAAATTGAAAGGTGGTTCTTAAATTAAGGAACGTTCTATTGAACGGAAAACCTCCCACCTGATATTTGCCGACCTGGCCAATTAGATTGTTGATATCTCAGTGATCTTGATTAGTTGTCAGATTGATTCTTGTTAAGCAGAATACCCAACAATCTTAAGACAATTATAATTTCTTACTTCTGTTCTGCTTGAACTTACAGAAGATGTCTGAGACTAATCAAGATAGCTCAAGTAAGGCACCAAACATGCTACAAGCATTGATGTCTACTCCACTTCCTAACCCGAAGCCGGAGAAGCCAGGAAAATTTGATGGCACAGAATTCAAGAGGTGGCAACAGAAGATGCTCTTCTACTTGACCACTCTTCATCTGGCCAGATTCCTGGAAGAAGATCCACCAGAGCCTGCAACTGATGCATGGACTCAATGTGACTTCCTTTGCCGAAATTATGTTTTAAATGGACTGGATGACTCTATTTACTATGTCTACAGTCCTATCACAACGGCAAAGAAGTTATGGATCAGTCTTGACAAGAAGTACAAGACTGAGGATGCTGGTACCAAGAAGTTCGTCGTTGGACGATTTCTGGAGTACAAAATGGTGGACAGCAAGACTGTAATCAGTCAGGTGCAAGAGTTCCAACTTATCTTGCACGAGATAGAAGCTGAAGGTATGATCCTACCTGAAAATTTTCAGGTTGCTACTATCGTGGAGAAACTCCCACCTGCGTGGAGAAATTTCAAGAACTACCTTAAGCACAAGCGAAAGGAGTTGAAGTTGGAAGATCTCATTGTGAGGCTTCGTATCGAGGAGGACAACCGCAAGTCCGAGAAAAGGACCAGCAAGAACTCCTACGAAGCAAAAGCTAATGTGATCGAAGACTCAAAGGGGAAGCGTCTACTTCCAAAGGCTTAAAGCGGAAGAAGACTTCCCAGGGGTACAAAGGCAAGGTCCAAGAAGGCAAGAACATGCGCTTCAAGGGAACTTGCTACATCTGCAACAAAGAGGGGCATAAGGCGAATGAATGTCGCAGCCGTCTCAAACAAAACAAGAATCTTGTTGATTGTCTTTTTAAAGACAATGTTGCAGTGGTAGACAAAAAGTCTGTGTATCTGTACCCGAAGCTTATAAATAAAGAAAATTCTTCTGTTTATTTGCTTGAGTCTCCTAATTTGTGGCATGCTAGATTAGGGCATGTAAATTACAAGTCTTTAAAGAACTTGTCTAATCTGGGATATATTCCTAAACTCAACTTGGAAGAAATTCGCAAGTGTGAGGTTTGTGTTGAGGCCAAGTTGGCTAAAAATTCATTTCACTCAATAGATCGAAATACAGAACCTTTAGGGTTAATTCATAGCGATCTGTGTGACTTGAAATTTATGCCAACTAGAGGCGGTAAAAAGTATTTCATTACTTTTATTGATGACTGTACAAGATACTGTTATGTGTATCTTTTAAACAGTAAAGATGAGGCAATAAATATGTTTACAACATATAAAGCCGAAGTTGAGAATCAACTCAACAAGAAAATCAAGATTCTAAAATCCGATAGAGGCGGAGAATATGAATCAAATGATTTTAGTGAGTTATGTGCTAGTTTTGGTATAATCCATCAAACTACAGCACCATACACTCCTCAGCAGAATGGAATTGCTGAACGGAAGAACAGAACTTTGAAGGAGATGGTTAATTCCATGCTCGTAAGTTCTGGAGCTCCGCAGAACTTGTGGGGGGAAGCTTTATTAACTGCAAATCATATTCTAAATAGAGTACCCCACAAGAAACTTGGTCTAATACCATTCGAGTTATGGCATGGAAGGACACCTTCCTACCATTACCTCAAAATGTGGGGGTGCCTTGCAAAGGTGCTAGCACCATTACCTAAAAAAACTAAGTTGGGAGCAAAAACTATAGACTGCGTATTCATAGGCTATGCCTTGAATAGTAGTGCCTATAGGTTTCTGGTTCATAAATCAGAAATACCAGATATTCATGTAAACATGATTATCGAATCTCGAGATGCTGTGTTCTTTGAAGATATCTTTCCGTACAAACGGGAAGCAGATAAGACTTCTGGGAAAAGAACACACGAGATGGCGTTCAGGGACGAAAGCCCCGAGGAACCAATTGTAAATGCGGAAATTGAACCAAGAAGAAGTCAGAGATCTAGAATCTCAAAATCTTTTGGTCCAGATTTCATAGCATACGCTATTGAGAGCGAGCCTCAAACATTTAAAGAGGCTATGTCAAACCCAGAAGCACAAATGTGGAAAGAAGCTATAAATAGCGAAATAGAATCCATACTAAGTAATCATACTTGGAATTGTTAAACTTACCTCCTGGAAGTAAACCAATTGGGTGTAAGTGGATTTTCAAACGAAAATTAAAACCCGATGGATCTATCGATAAGTACGAGGCTAGATTAGTAGCCAAGGGTTATCGACAAAAAGAAGGACTTGACTACTTCGATACTTATTCACCAGTAACAAGAATAACGTCCATTCGGATGTTGATTGCGATTGCAGTATTGCACAACTTAGATATCCATCAAATGGATGTCAAGACTGCATTCTTAAATGGTGAATTAAGTGAAGAAATATATATGGAGCAACCAGAAGGATTTAAAGTCAAGGGCCAAGAACACAAGGTGTGTAAATTGGTAAAATCCTTATACGATTTAAAGCAGGCTCCAAAACAATGGCATGAGAAATTTGATAGTGTCATGATCAAAGATGGATTCACTATCAATGAATTCGATAAGTGTGTTTACACGAAAACAGTTGAGATGCATGTATCATTGTCTGTCTTTATGTAGACGACATGTTGATACTTGGGACTAATATTGAGATTATTAAGTCCACTAAAAGAATGTTATCCAACAGTTTTGATATGAAGGATCTGGGGGTTGCTTATGTATTTTAGGAATTAAATTAGTAGAACACCAGATGGAATCAGTCTATCTCAATCTCACTACGTGGATAAGATGATAGAAAGATTCAAGGATCATGGGATAAAAGAGAATACAAATCCTTTTCTCCCACACGTCCACCTTCATAAGAATACAGGAACTGGAATACGCCAGTTGGAGTATTCGCAGATTATCGGAAGTCTAATGTATTTAATGAATTGCACTAGACCCGATATTGCTTACGCTGTAAGCAAGTTAAGTAGATATACTAGCAATCCTAGTGATCTACATTGGACCGCTCTACTACGAGTATTGGGTTACGTATCACATACCAAGGAATATGCCTTGAGATATGGAAAGTATCCTCCTATACTGGAAGGATACAGTGATGCTAATTGGATTGCAGATTCTGAGGAATCAAAATCAACTAGTGGATACGTATTTACTCTAGCAGGAGCAGCGGTATCTTGGAAATCTTCTAAGCAAACATGTATTGCCCGTTCCACTATGGAATCGAAATTCATAGCCTTAGATAAGGCTGGAGAAGAAGCAGAATGGCTTCGACAATTCTTAGAAGATATACCGTTGTGGCAAAAGCCAGTGCCCGCTATATGTATACACTGCGACAATCAAGCAGCTATATCTAGGGCACAAAATGTGATATACAACGGTAAGTCTAGACATATTCGTCGTAGACATAATACCGTGAAGCAGTTGCTCTCAAATGGAATTATCTCTATTGACTTTGTATCGTCAAAGGATAATTAGCGGATCCGCTTACTAAAGGTTTAAGTGGAGAGCGTATAAACTGCGCATCGAGGGGAATGGGTCTAAAAGCCTAACCTTACCGAGTCAGCTTAATGGAAACCTCACTTAGCGACTGGAGATCCCACGGACTAAGTTCAAGAGGAAAAACTAGTTATGATTGACTCAGCAAGTAAGCACTTGGGAGCTTGACTCCAATCCATTCCTAAGGTGCACATAAGTGCTTGTCTACAAGTGGGTTAAGGATAAGCTTAACGCTTTTAATGATGTCTATATCTTGTTTCTAAACAAGTGGAGTAGAGTAGACTACTCTTAATAGGTCCATCACCTATGTGAGTATAGAGTTGGGTCGGCTCTTTGGGAATCTCTATGGAGGCTGACATTCCCTAAAGATACTCTCTGAAACCAAGAATGTCCAGGGCCAAAACGGACACAACAGAGAACCAAAGTTGATTTGGAAAGTCACTGTGTGAAGCTTGTTGACTTGGCTTACACTAACGGCTAACAGTTCAAGACCTAGTTCACTGATTAGCCAGTAAGTCCGATAAAGCTTTCGCTATGGAAGGTTCAAGACCTAGTTCACCTATCCTTATGCAGTTTCTTTTCTCAAGTACCTTTCACAATAGAGTCAGTCTCTTTGTGTGTCATTCCTTGAATCTCTCATTCATTGTGGGGGATTGTTGGAATTGAAGAATATAAAGGTGAATCTTCGAGTTGAATTATGGCAAGATCCGTTGATGGAATCAACCGGATGATGGTTGGAGTGTGTTCTCCTTCCATTTGTGATGAACGTGGTATATTCACATGTTCAATTCCGACTTCGAATGAATGAGATATTCAAGTCTAAAGATTGCCTAATTCAAAGCCAAAACGGGACTAAAGGTAGCTTAAAGCATTTAGTCCCACATTGACCGTGGGATGGAAAGTTTGTGGTGTATATATAGAGAAAATTGAGAACAAAGGGCGTGCCCTTTGGGTACTTGGAGTTTTCGCGCGCGGAAAAGGAGGGAACTATGCACGTATGTGCGCCGCGCGCGCGCCGCCGCTGGCGGCGGCGGCGGCGGCGGCGGCGGCCGGCCGGCCGGTGCCGGAGCCGGGCTCGGGTCCGGGTCAGGGTCAGGGTCCGGGTTTGGTTTGGGTTTGGGTCTGAGTGAGTTCGGGTTCCCTACCTGGCCTGGTTCTTTTTGAATTGGGTCTCAAGGTATGATCCGAATCAGATCCACTTCCAAACCAGACCGGACCCGATCCACCAACAGGTTGCGAACCTGTTGGACTGCCCCGCTCCGCTGTCAGGATCTGAACCGATCCGCCAAAGGGTGCGAACCAGTTGGCAGACCAAAGGGTGCGAACCAGTTGGCAGACCAAAGGGTGCGAACCAGTTGGCAGACCAAAGGTTGCAGCCTTTGGTTGGGTTCAGACCTGAAGGCCCTTTTGAAATGCTATATAAAGCATTCCAAGTTCTCATTTTAATACACACAAAATTTGAGATTTCTCTCTCTCTCTCTAAAAGTTCTGACTTCGGTTTTGAACTGGGCTCCAGCGAAGTGGGAATCCACGACTTCCAGAGCAACTTCCAACGAAGTGGGAATCCGCGACTTCCAAGTGAAGTGGGAATCCAAAGCGACTTCCTAAAGGAGATTCTGTCAAAATTCTTCAACCTTCCTACGTCCTCAACAGTGGGTGTTCCTCCAAAAGAGTAAGACAAATATTCATTTGAAATTTGTCGTTATACCGCTGTTTTGCTAATCCTGTGTAGGTACTGGTTGACTACGGTTCGACCGTACGATAATTTGGTAGTGCTATCTAAATACCGTGAAGAAGTGTTGTATCTTGGGAGACCAGCGTCCATTATCCCGTTAGCACCGGTGCGGGGGACGTAATTGTCTTAAGGAGATTCGCTGTAAGCGTACCTCACTTCAAATACTGTATAAGGGGACTAAGTCCTTTATACAGGGGATATACTTTACAGTATATCGAGATTGACTTAGATTTAGTCTAAGTGTTACTGTATAAGTGGATTAAGTCCTTTATATAGGGGATATACTTTACAGTATATCGAGACTGACTTGGATTCAGTCTAATGTGTGCTTAAACCAAGGAAGGAAATTGAAAGGTGGTTCTTAAATTAAGGAACGTTCTATTGAACGGAAAACCTCCCACCTGATATTTGCCGACCTGGCCAATTAGATTGTTGATATCTCAGTGATCTTGATTAGTTGTCAGATTGATTCTTGTTAAGCAGAATACCCAACAC